>PVLC010005001.1:0-36189 GCA_004027655.1 Graphiurus murinus | reverse complement strand
GGTTACTTTTGAAGGGCACTGATAACCAGAATATGAGAAGAGTATGAAATAGATTATAAAGGGTTTGGAAGCCAGGCCATATGAGAAACTGTAGATAACTGTTTCACTGTGGATGAAATAGGGATATTGAATTTTACACATTCAATGAGTATTTAGAAATTCAAGTGAATGGAATGTGCAGTATTTGAGAATGGCGTCTTAAGACGGATCCACTTTTCATAGAAATTTGGAGGGTTGGAGGAGGAATGTAGAGAAAACTGTATGAGCTGAGGTGGGGAATGCTGAGGTCCATCCGGGATATGATGGATCATCCTTTTTGTTTCAAGTGTATGGTACATGGCAGGGAGTAGTGGGAGATGAGTCTGGAAAAGTAGGTTGGGGCAGATGACTCAGCCTTGAATGCTACACCACGGTGTGCAAATTTACCTTAGGAGACCATGGGAAGTAATCCATGGTGTATAAACTAAGGAATAAAAGTGCTAGTGGTATTAATAATGATAATGCCAATAGGCACTGTTCCAAGCTCTTATAGATATTAACTCACTTAATTCCACAAAGCACTATGAATTAGACATTGCTATTATCTTATTTTGTAGGTGAAAAAGCAGAGATGTAGAGTCCAGGAACTTCCCCAAAGTCACACCATTTGTAAATGGTGGAGCTGCAGCCTGACCTGGTACATTCATCCATGCTGTGCTCTGATGCATTCCCTGGACCCTGCCTGGGACGCTGGGAGTGAGCTGGGCACTGAACTGCCTGCTCCACCACCGTCCGTCCATCCCCTCCACAGCACCTGCTGCAGCACTGAGATCGCTGTGGTTCTCCCTGCCCCCACCTTCCTGGGCTAGCATTTTACTTCTTACTTTTACTTTTACCTGACAGAAAAACAAGGTGCTGGAGATAAAGGAAACATGATTTTTAAGAAGTGACCAAGAAGCTGGGCATAGTATCACACACCTGTAGGCTGAGACAGAAGGATTTCAGGCTTGAGGCCAGCAAATAGTAACTTAGCGAGACCTTTTTCAAAATAAAAAATAAAATGGGGCTAAAGCTATAGTTCAGAGGTAGAATAGCCCTGGGTTCAATCCCCAACACTACCACCAAAAAAAAAAAAAAAAAAAAAAAAAAAAGGTGATTAAGAAGCTGTGTTTACTTTTTGGATTTTGAAATCCTTCAAGTTTCAGGTTTGAACAGTGGGTCTCAGGCGGTATATCCCCACTCTTTGGTTAACTGCCAAGAGTTGGGTGTGTCCAGCACACAGGAGTGATTTAAGAGTAATTTAAGTTTAAGTACTCCCAAATGAACATTACCCCAGTAGCATAAGGTTAAATTCTGGGTTTGCAAGGCCCCAAGCAGACATTTAAAAAGGAGACCCTTTGGCCCTTTGTTCAAATCCCACTGATGTCTGACTGCGTTGCAACTCCGGTGCTACTTGGGTGGCATTGATGCCTGAGAGAAGGGTGTGTTGGCTGGATCTGGGGCCCTGCAGCCCTTCACTGTTTGCCCCCATTACCCTCACCGACAAGGCTTGCCTATAACCAAGTTAGAGAGATTAGCTACTTAAATGAAATTTAAGGGGTGTGGGTTAATAGTGACTTTGATAAACTTACTTGCAATGTTTCTGTATGTTCCCAAACACACATAAAAAAAAAATACTTACCAAGTATGACTTCAAAAAATAAGGACTAGCCAGGCATGATGGCCCACACTTGTAATCCCAGCATTTGGGGACCGGAGAATCCAGGTTGGTGGCCAGCCTCAGCTACCTAGTGAGGCCCTCTGCAACTTAGTGAGACCCTGTTTCAAAATAAAGAATAAAAAATAGGGCTGGAGGTGTAGCTTGGAGGTAGAATGCCCCTGAGTTCAATCCCCAGTACCGCGAAAAAAAAAAAAAAAAAAAAAAAGGACTAAAATCTGCCCTGTTAATGCTGGCTAACAAACTTATTTTATTGCTAGCAAAGAGGTGTGCGTGTGTATATGCGTATGCACATACACATTATATGTTCTGGAGACTTAGGAATATTTAGCTTAATGACCAAGGCCTAGTTGTTTTGTGGGGACCTAAAGTCAGTTCAGTCAGTAATATAATTTTCTTTTCTTATCTCAGTGTTTTTTTTTTGTGGTACTGGGGATTGAACCCATGGGGTGTTCTACCTCTGAGCTACACCCCCAGCTCTTTTTATTTCTTATTTTGAAAAAGGGTCTCAGTAAGTTGCCAAGGGCCTCTCTTAGTTGCTGAGGCTGGTCTCGAACTTGAGGTCCTCCTGTCTCAGCCTTCAAGAATTGGGTTTACAGGTGTGTGCCACCGCGCCTGTTGATCTCAGTGTTCTTTACTCCTGCTAATCCTGTCCTGTGGCTGGGGGTTCTGTTCAAGCATACTAAATGGCTCCATTCTGTAGGAGGGAAGGAAGGATTCTTTTCTTTTTTTTTTTTTGGTACTGGGGACAGAACCCAGGAACTTCCTACTTCTGAGCTATACCTCCAGCCCTTTTTATTTTTTATTTTGAAATGGTCTCGCTAAGTTGCTGAGACTTGTCTTGAACCTGTGATCCTCCCTAGCTTCCCAAGTACTGGGATTATAAGCATGTACCACCACGCCTGGCTAGGACGGATTCTTTAACAGCAGGCCTGTAGTTAGCCACATCTTTTCTCAGCCATCTTCTAGGATAACAACCATTTATCTCCCTCTTTCCTTTTCCTTGTTCTGTTTTACTTTGTTCACTTTCTGACTATCCCCCCTTTCTTGCTTGTAGTTTATTTCTTCACTTCCCTTTGTCCCCTTCATCATGACCCCAACTTTATCCTCTCTCCTTGAATTGGCTGACCAACTCAAGGTCACTTTACCCAAGACACATCAGTAGAAAAGGGAGAGTAAGGCTCCCACATTGAATGTTGGGATACTTTGGGGACTATCTTCCCAGTGGTCTATCTGCTCAGGGAGAGACTGTGGGTAAATTGTGGGCTTGCCATGGGAACAGGCAGGGCCAAGCCCTCAGAAGGAATACAACCTATGTATAATGAAGTCCCCACCTTCCAAGCACCTTTAGTTCCTTGAATCCCACTCCTGTAGGTTGACATTTTAGTAGGAGGCGTGAGTAGCTCAACTGCCAGAATGCTTGTCTAATTCATTTAACACATGCACATTTATCTTCTGCTAAGATATACATGTATGAGATAAATGGGAACAGAAGGATCATATTGTACTTGAGTTATATCATTGCTGACTTCCTGAGAAGCCTGTTCAAATGACCAGAGGATGTTAACTAAATTGACACTGTGTTTCTCTGAGGTGGAAGTGAGCAAAACATCTGCTATTGTAATAGTCTGCTTGCCTGGATAGGCATGGACCATTTTGTTGTTCCAGAAGAATTTCAAGCAAATATACTGGTGAGTTTCAATGGCTTGGAACTTCCTGTTTTGTGATTTTAAAAAATCTGTCTTTGGAGAATGGGCAATGGTCACAGAATTCTGTGTTGCTTTCAATGTATTCTAAGTCCCCAGGTTATCATAGAGAAAGATTGATGAGGAAGCTACATGGGACAGGAGGCAGATGATAGGCTCATTGCTTTTCTCCTTTAGTGCAGAGCATTTGTTGACGCTCTCGTGCAATGCAATGAACCTGGGTCAGAAACTCTAGGGCCAAGATATACAGAGCAAGTATCCTACGAAATGTTCAGAAAGTCCATTCAAGCCTTTTCTTTTTGATTTACAACCTTTGTTTAGATAGGGCCTCAGAAAAAATCAAACAGATCTTTGAGACGAGCTACCTGAGATGGGTTGCCATGAATTTCATATAGAATTTGAGGGCCATGATATTTAATAATATCATGATATATGTTTAATAATATCAGCTCGAGCAGCTTTTCTAACATTTGCATGTGAGAGCTGTGACTCTGGCCAACCCACCGTTAGACTCAAAAGCATAAGGTCTGAGAGTCTCGAATTTAAATTTGTCACCTCTTGTATGTAGTCTTAGGCACACTTTAGACTTTGAGTTAGCTCAACTTTAAAATGGAGTGATAAGTTAGGATTTAAAAAAAATCTCCTAGCTGAGCGTGGTGGCGCACGCTTGTAATCCCAGCATTCGGGAGGCTGAGACCGGAGGATCCAGGTTCAAGGCCAGCCTCAGCTATCTAGTGAGGCACTCCGCAACTTAGTGAGACCCAGTGTCAAAATAAAGAATAAAAAATAGGGCTGGCGGTATAGCTCGGAGGTAGAACGCCCCTGAGTTCAATCCCCAGTACCGCCAAAAAAGAAAAAAAGGAAGAAAAAAATAAAAAATAAAAAAAATCTCCTGATGATGCTCTGTGACTTACCTCTTTGGGGTTGGAATCATTCCATCTGTAAAATGGAGCTGTATCTATAGTTCATTCTCAGAAGGACTGTCTGATTGGTAGATGCTAGATGACTGTTGAGGGAATGGAATGCTTTGCATGAATGACAGTGCCATGGATCTTTTCAGCTTGTATTTGAATGAATCTCATGTGATCTCTAATAGGTTTTCATGTTGCTTTATTTTGAATATATTTGAATTTGTATATACATATGTAAATTCTCTCCAGACTGCTTCTAGGGAAATGAAAGGGAAGAAATAAGTGAGAAAAGATGACAGTCAGTGGCATTCACTTGCTCCCAGTTCAAGCTGGGCCTGTGCATTCCCTTCTATACAACCCAAGTGCTGAGGTAGACAAGGCCCCTAAACTCAGTGACTTGTGGAATTGGTGCTAAGCATATTATAGAGACAGAGTCAAAATGCTGTTGTTTTCCCTGAGATGGGAAAAAAATAAAGTGAAACAACAGCAATAGAAACAAACTTAGCCTCCTAGCTCTGTGTAATTAGCATGGGGTCACCTAAAGCATGGGGTATAGACTAGAATGGAGAATGGAATGAGTTTAGTAGTTCATGGGCCTCAAACCAAGAAGTGAGAGTCATTTCCTTTTCCGTTCTCATTTGGTCTTTCCAATAACTGAAAGAATAAATGCAGCTTAATACATGCTAATTTCTCCACTCAACGAAAAGAAGTAAGTTTATTTGAGTAACAGCACTTAGTTGGAATTTAACAGCATTCCCTCCGTTTTAGCAAATGATACTGGTTTTCCACCCAAAATTATTCTTTTGAAATCATTCTGAGGGACAGAAACCAGTTTTTGAAAAAAAATCACTAAGTGACTACAGTCCAGGTGGAAGGTAGACACTTATGACGGAGGTTCCAGGAGGAGTGAAGTTTGGGAAATGCTGGCTACTTGAATATGTGAAAATGTTTGAAAATCTGTAAGAGGCGAGGCTGAAGTTGGAAGCCAGGGTACTGACTTAAAGCTGGGGTCCTTCTGCAGAGTCTCTTTGCTCCACCATTGTATAGTGGATCTGGCTAGCGGATGGAGGAGTGCTTTCCCTGACTTGGGTGTTGGGATCCATCTGTCTCCACATGGGGTTGAAGGCTTCCCTCCTACAGGCTGGGCAAAGTTTCATGAGGATGAATTTTGGGGCGGAATTTCCAGAATAGAGCCAGGTATGGTGGCGCATGCTTATAACCCTAGTTCTTGGGAGGCTGAGACAGGAGGATCGTAGGTTCACAGCCAGACTCAACAACTCAGCAAGACTTAGTAACTTAGTGAGACCCTGTTTCAAAATAAAACATAAAAAGGGCTGGGGGTATAGCTCAGAGGTAGAATACCCCAGATTAAATCCCCAGCACTGAAACAAACAAAAAACAAACAAATTTTAGAATGATAAGTAGTAGTATTAATATGTAGTATAATTAGTAATATCTTTACCCATAGAGATTATATGAATAATATGTAGTATTATTAAGTAGTGTAATAAGTAGTACCCATAACTTGTCAGGATTAAGAGAAAAATGCCCCAAACTGCCATCTCCCCCAGGGTGCACTGACAAACTCAGGGGATTCAGAGGTAACCACTTGACTCAGTCCCAGAACCCCTTGAGCCTGTTTTTCTAGAATCCTCTGCACTTGTGCATAAACAAAGAGTTTTGTGTTTTTCTCTGAGGTCATATTGTTCCAGGGTTTGGTTTTTCCTCATTCTCCATGATGGTGACATTGAAATGGCACGAGGGTCATGATAAAAGCTGCAGTGTGCTCCTCCCTCCCAAGGACGAAGGCAGGTTTCTTTCTATCATGCAGAGGGTCTCAAGAGCCATTCCCACTCCATCTGCCAGGTGCTGAGACTCAACTGGGTGGCCAATGGAGGAACAGGCAGGGACCCCTCCTTTGCAGGGCTCCATGGAAGGGCTGGGAAAGGTGGGTGGCAGTGGGAGCTGGCATCCTGCCCTTCTCGGGAGGCCGGCGGTGATGGATGGCCCCGCAGCCTGTGCGGCACAGCCCACCACGGTGGCTGAGGTGGTGGAGTGTGTCCTGTGAACTCCACTCTGGGCAGTGAACTGAGGAGGGAGCAAAGCCCAGAAACCGGACCTTTGTGGTAGTGCTGGAGGCGAAGTGGCCGGCAGCAAAGCTCACGCCTGTCTTCAACCATTGAGTAGTTGCAGAGGCAGTGTGTTTGGGATCTTAGCTGAAGGGACTGGGAGGCGTGAGTAGGCTTCCCACAAAGGTGTTACCTATGTGCACATTCTTGTACATAAAGAGTCTTCCAACTGCACCCCAAATGCTACTGAAGAGTGAAATTCATCAAATTATGTTATGTGCATGTATGAATATGTCACAATGAAACCCACTATTCTATATAATTAATATGCACCAATAAAAGACATAAAAATAAACATGGTGTGAAGATAAAAAAAACAAAAAACAAAAAACAAACAGCCAGGTGCGGTGGTACATGCTTGTAATCTCAGAACCCAAAAGGCTGAGACTGGAGGATCGAGACCAGCCTCAGAAACTTAGCAAGACTCTGTTTCAAAATAAAAAGATTGAGGGTGAAGCTTGGAAGTAGAATGTCCCTTCATTCAATCCCCAGTACCAAACCAAACAAAACCAACCAACCAAACAAAAAAACCCAAACACTTATTCAACCAAAATATGACTGGTTGTGGCTGGGAGGTAATACTGTTAGTAGTTAGTTTACTGTTTAGTGTTAATTGGGTGAACATTGAGGAAGCATGGTTGGGGGCCATTTGCTCTGGTTTTACATTCAGGAAGGGCCTCAAATTTAATCTTGTGAGATTTTCTCTAGACAAACATACATATACTGTATTGGAGCTACAGGGAGGCTTAAACAAAGCCCATCATAAAACTTTAAATTCATGTTCCATTAAAAACTATACTGTTTGTATAGTAGTGTGGTTTTAGCAAACATGTAACTCTTGTATTTATAGATATTTTATTTTTTTGTGGTACTGGAGATTGAACCCAGAAGCATTCTACCTCTGGAGCTATACCCCCAACCCTATTTTAATTTTTGTTTTGAAACAAGGTCTCTCACTAAGTTGCATGAGCCATGGCACCCAGCTATTCTTAAAATGCAAAAAGCATACATTTGTTATTTGTACACAATGTAAATACACCACAGTTTTTATGTCCTTTCACTCATCCTATGACCATCTTAAGAGATTTCAAAAAAAAAAAAAAGTAAGTTCCCTGAAGGAGCAAGATAATAGGAACAGAAGGAGATGTATATTCTTTAAGTATTTAGAGTCCTCTGGGAAGTAAGACACCCTGGAAACCCATTCTGCTTCTGCATATTGCTTGATGCTCTGGTAAGTCAAACTCTGCCTGGTGTAGGATATTTTTCTGATGAAATGCCACATATTTCCCTACTCTGCATTCTATTACTACCCCTCCTTCCTTTGTTGACAATGGTGCTTACTGATCTCTGGTTTCCAGGCCTTGGAACTTTCTGTATGTCTAGGCTGAAGCAATAATGCACCTCCCTCTGAGCCTCTGGTGGATCCCAGAGTGCTTGCTGTAAAGGACAACCAATGGAGTGAGCTGTTCCTCCCTTGAGATGCCTTGGCCCCTGTACTTACCTTGATCTGAACAGGTAGCTGTGTCTCACTGCACCATGAATTTCCTGTACAGGGCCATGCATCATTATTCATCCTTGAATCCTTATCCAAACAGCTTGCAAAGGAAAGGTGCTTCGAAAATGTTAAACCTAACTGAATCTTTTAATAAAATGATGAGTGTGACCTCTAACACTATAAAAATTTAAACAAAAACCCTCAGAAGCAACAATGTGCACTAAAAATTAATTTGAAAAATTTCCTTCCATACACTGTTAGCAAAGTACTTTACTTTTATGGGCCTCTTCTGTGCTATAAAACTCTTGAATGTTCTAAAAATATTTCTAAAAAAAAAAATAGGCATTTAGAACCCCTTTAATGAACTACTTCCAAATGTGGCTAAGATGTTTGAGGCTTTCCCTGTAGCAGGTGTAAAACCAGCAGTTGGAGAGGAATACCAGGAGCTGGAAATTCCTGGCCCAGAGATGGCTTCCAGGTTTCATAGGTGGTAGGTGATGTGGTTCTGGTGGGAACCTAGGGTAAAGGGTGGAAGTTCTTTCTGGGGGTGCTCTTTGGTATGGGTAGCTGCTTCCTAAGCTCTTGCAAAATAATTGTGGCCTCTCCAGTTCTCTCTGAACTCAGACTTCACGTCTGAGCAGGAGGCCTTGAAGTGTCCAGTTCAACTGTACCCTGACCACAGCACTGCTCAAGCCTGAAGTGGAAATCACAGCTTTCTCCACTTTCTCCCAGAACTCTAAACTAATGTTCATCCTCTCTCCTGATTCTGTTTGTAAGTGCTTATGGTAAGGGGTGTTGGAGAAGGCCTTAGTCTATCTCACAAGTTAACATTAAGGATAAACACTGGTCTACAATAAAGCAGGAAATAAGAAATAAAGAGGAGGGTGTGGGCCAAAAAAGAAGTATCATTTATTTCATTTGCTTCTAAGAGGTTAGCTTCAGATATTGCCATTGGAATATATTATGAGAATTTCAATATTACAGCTGGGCATGGTGGTGCATGCCTGTAATCCTAGTACTTGGGAGGTTGAGGCAAGAGGAGTGCAGCTTTAAGGCCTCAGCAACTTAGTAAGACCCTGAGCAATTTAGCAAGACCCTGTCTCAAAATAAAAAAGTAAAAAGAGTTGGAGTGGTATTTCAAAGATAGAAGGCGCCCAGAACCAAAAAAATTAAAAAAAATAAATTAGATATTACATTCCAACTTAGATTTAGATTGCAATGCTAATTTGTGTGTGTGAGAACAATTTTATATGTGCATTTTTGATTGATGACAACTTACATGTAGTTCAGTGTAAGAATTTAAGTCCTCCATTTTTCCTGTGGCATGCTCATGCCAGTGTCTATTTAATGCAGTGTGGAAAAGCCAGTTTGGTGATGTTGCTCTGTATCAGTTTCAGGTATGATCATGTGAATAATGGGAAGTATAACAGCTGTGCTTCTATCTTGGCAGTAGATAGCTTTTCATTCCTGTCTTGTTTCTCTAGGTTCTGTAAAGGCCAACCACATAAAATGGCTTTTGCATTTCCCTTCAAACCCCCCAACATAGTGCCATTTTTGTTGGGCTTTGTATACCTGCTTTCACTAGGCTCCAGTGTCATAAAACTGTCAATGGACCCTTTTGCAAGGATGCATTAGCATCGCTTACAGGGCTGTGCACCACTTTTTTGACTGATGCAACTCATTTTAAACAGAACTTAAAAGGGTTAATTGATTGGTCCTCCTTTAAGATGATACAAATACAGGCACTAGCAATTTTAATGACACATTGAATGTATACATAATCCTTATATAACATTGTGTTGTGTGTATGTGTATTTTCTCACAGGGGTAAGATACTTATGGAGACATATTAAGAACAGAAAAAAGCTGGGCACAGTGGCACACACCTGTAATCCCAGCACTTGGGAGGCTGAGACAGGAGGATCGCAGGTTCGTAGCCAGCCTCTGCAACCTCATGAGGCTCTCCATAACTTTGTGAGACTCTGCTTCAAAATTAAAAAATAAATAGGGCTGGGGGTGTAGCTCAGAGTTCAATCTCTAGTACTACTGAGTTCAATCTCTAGTGCCTCTCAGTTCAATCTTTAGTACTACAAAAAACAACACAACACAAAACAAAACAGGAAAAGGGAAAAACTCAACTTATTGGAGAGAATGGGAAGAGGAGAAGCAAGGATTAGAAAAGAGGGAGGGAAGAAGGGAGAGGGAGAGGGAGAGGGAGAGGGAGAGAGAGAGAGAGAGAAAAGAAACATAATTCACATGGAGTGGTACATGCCTATAATCCCAATACTTGGGAGTCTGAAACAAGAGGATCACAGCTTCAAGGCCAACCTCAACAACTTAGACCCTCAGCAACCTAGTGAGACCCTGTTTCAAAATAAAAAGGATGGGGGGTGTAGCTCAGAGTTAAAATACCTCTGGATTCAATCCCAAGTACCACAAAAGAAAAAGAATTCACATGGGATTGTTAAGGAGCAGAGCATAGCCATACAGAATATTTCAGGCTCCAACATTTCTGAGATAATCACATATAAAAGATAAAGCTCTGAAGCCTATTTCTAGAAAACAGGTGTTTTAGCTGTAAGGGAATAAGGAAGACCACTTAACCCTTTAAAGCTGTTATGAGAAGGAAGAAAGCTGATGTGAAGGGTGGGCATAGGGCTAACCTCTAAGCTGCTCTGCACAATAGTTTATTCCAGTGATCAAATGCTATAGGTCTAGGCCCTTTTGTTGAGGGAGAGAGAGACTGACAGGGAGAGGACTAGATGTGATATTTTTAAAGACCTTGTTTCTTGCCAAACTCTTCATTAATTAGCTATTTTGAGGACAAATGCAACCAGTTAAAGCAACTGGTACTCACTCCCCACCCCTCACCACCCCAGTCCTTGCTTTTTTTTTTTTGGTACTGGGGATTGAACCCAGAGGCATTCTACCTCAGAGCTACATCCTCAGTCTTATTTTTTATTCTTTATTTTGAAAGAGTCGCATTAAGTTGTGGAGGGCCTCACTAAGTAGATGAGGCTGGCCGCGAACCCGGATCCTCCAGTCTCAGCCTCCCAAGTACTGGGATTACAAGCATGTGCCACCATGCCCCGCTCAGTTCTTACTTTTTAATTGGGCAGAGTCTGCTTATGCCAGGTAGCTATAGAGTAGTTTACATACTATACACAATAACCTGGCCATTCTAATGTAATCAATGAAAATAAAGCAAAGGCTTCCGGTTTAGAAGGCTGGGAATAAGCTATACTACAAATGCAAGAAGATATTGCTGATACAATAAACACATCTGTCCTATGCCATGCTCATCCGACAGTCTTTCTGGTACTATATTCCACTTTTAAACCAAGGGAAAAAAAAATCTTAGAGAATTTTTTTTTTTTGCCCTTTCACAGTCATCATTTGTACAGGTAAACTTGTGAATAAAATGAGGTTTTGGAAAGGGAATTGATAAGTAGCTATTATAGAAAAATTGCACACCAAATAATAATTTATGTGCCCCTCCCTCCCCAGTATGCTTGTTTCTGGGTGGGTGATTTCTTTAAATGGTAAGTTTGAATTATCTGACAAGGGAAGTTTGTATTTATCATAGGATAGGATCTATGCTTCACATCCCCACTCCCAATATGGGAATAATGTCTGATTCCTGGTCAATTGCCCTGAGATTCTCAAATGGAAATGAAGCTCACATTGCCAAATATTTTTACTGGGCCTAATGACAAATCACCTGAGCGTATCCTTCCTTAACAATTAACTTCAATTTAGAAGACATTTAGAGTCTTTTGGAGAACATTTAGTAGCAAGGGGAATGATTTGTGGAAAGACTGTGAATTTCAGTCTTTCAGATGAAAGATGATAATGGGATTGAAGTCTTTCTTTCTGATTTATTACTTGTGTTCCCATTTCTCACACAGTGAAACTTCATATTTTTCATGCAATTGAGCTTGTTTCAACCCAAGAGCTGATACAATTATTAGAGGGTTGGGTGGCTTCCTGGACAACCTAACAGTTATGTTAAGTGCATTTAGTTTAGACCAGGCAAAGCTGAAGAGCCTGGTGAGAAGAGAAAACTATTGTGAAAGCAGCTCTAGTTAGCAAAGAGTGAGAGAAGAGGGAACTAAATAAGAGAGGTATTTCTTCATCTCAGATAGGTATATTTTGGATGAAATGCGAGAAAGAGAATAAGGCTGAGCACTTAATCGGAAAGCAGACAATCCAGAAGTTAAAAAAAAAATAAATCTAAGCAGAACACATTCTTTTTCCAATAAATAACTCTCACTGTTAATTTGTTCTGTGCCAAGTGTTTGTAATTGACTTTTGTTGACGGTGGTTGGATTTTCATTCACCACAGTCACCAAGGAACTTCCTAAAGCCACAGTTCTTTTTAAGGACAAACCTCTGGTCTCTGAGCTCTGAAACTCTGGGAGCTTTGGGGATGGTCAGAGATTTCAATCTTGATGAGAAATTCCTTGTCAGCGACAAGTTGCCATAAAGCAGGGCAGTTTTCCCAGAGGGGCTGGTAAAAATACACACACATTAGTAAAGTAAAGCAAGGGGAAGACACTGCCAGATCGAGCTGTCCAGTCAGAAGTCGAAATGTTTGTGCACACCAGACACTGTGTCTGGCTATCTTGAGGGAGGGTCCATGTTTGGTCTGGGAAAACAGTTCCATGTTTACCGCCAGGGAAGGCCTATGGGTGAGTAACAATGACCAGGCCTCAGCTGCCAGGAAGAGCCTCCTTTCTAAATGGCGACTCATTAGATCGACTGGAAGTGTGTTTCAGCATGAGGCAGAGACAAAGCAGCCCAAAGGGCTGTCCTGTCAGAGGGCAGCACACAGGTCTGGGAGCCCAGAACACTTCCGTGGAAGGCAGCCACCCACTTGGTGGTGTTGCTGTGCCATGCTCAAGGTGTCTTTCAGTTTCCCTTCTCGGAAGATCTTTAGGGGACTCTCTGCCAGGGTGGCATGTTTGGCCTATTCCAGAGGGCTGCCCGATCCAGTCTCACTTTCCAACGGAAGACTTCTTGAAATAAACATCCAAGAGGGCAATGTATCATGCTGGTGGAGAGGCACCAATTATATAAAAACCAGTGCTGGTCAGCGTGTGCGAATTTATTTATTTCTGCTTTCTGTAAAAGGAGGGGCATTTTATTTAAGCCAGGCAGAAATCTGGCAGTTTCCCAGTTGTGAAATTCTATTGACAAAGGTGTTAAGTGAAGGGCAGGGTAACGTGGTATGCGAGGCCCCTGTGCCTTCATCTTGGTGACCTGGGCATGTGTCAGGCCCAGGCTGGACTGACCAGAATGACTTTGATTTGATGACCGTTAAAGGTCAGGCACATAATGGGATCAGATGTGTCAGCGGAGGGTGAAGTACGTAGCATAATAGATTGATGGTAATTAAGTAGTCGTGTTTAATAAGAGTCATCAGAGTTAAGGCATTGTCAGAATGAGCAGCTTGGGAAAGGAATGAGAAAGCAGGAAGAAGATATTTTAAGGAATAAGTTCTGTTGTTGTTATATTAAGAGACTATAGGAAGTGTGTGTGTGTGTGTATGTGTGTGTGTGTACCTGTGTTTTAGGAGACCTGGCTCTGACTAAAAATTGGTGTTTTTTTTTTTTGTTGTTGTTGTTCTAGATGATATTTTTTAAGGAGCAAAAGGTTAGGTCGAGGATAATTAATGGTCCTAAATCACCCTAATTTAACATGTGTGTCAAGAAAATGTAAACCACAAACCTTCCAATAAAAAATAGTTCAATTAGTATTCCCAACCTTAATCTGTATTTTCTATAGGATGAAAATCTGGGTCATTACTGGTATTTGATTTGTATGCAAATCATCCAACCCCTAGAATTATTTGCTTGTTCAAAAAAATTTTTGCAGTTTTAGAAAGTTATTCTTGAATAATACTTGCTCTTATTGTTGTGAAGCATTATTGTTTAGTTAGAGCACGATGTACTAGAATATATGAACAAGGTTTTTTTTTTTTTTGTATGTGTGTGCCAAGGTTTGAACTGAGGGGCAATCTACCTCCCAGCTATGATGTAGCCCTCCTTCCCCCTTTTGTAGTGCTGGGGATTGAACCCAGGGGCATTCTACCTCTGAGCTACCCCCACCCCTATTTTATTTTATTTTATTTTATTTTTTTGCGGTACTAGGGATTGAACTCAGGGGCATTCTACCTCCGAGCTACACCCCCAGCCCTATTTTTTATTCTTTACTTTGAAACCGAGTCTCACTAAGTTGCGGAGTGCCTCACTAGGTAGCTGAGGCTGGCCGTGAACCCGGATCCTCAGGTCTCAGCCTCCCGAATGCTGGGATTACAAGCGTGCGCCACCACGCCCGGCCCTATTTTATTTTTTATTTGGAAACAAGTTCTTGCTAAGTTGCTGAGAGCTTTGCTAAGTTGCTGAGGCTGGCTTTTAACAGGTGATCTTCCTGTTTCAGTCTTCCAAGTACTGGGATTATAGGCATGTGCCACCATGTCTGGCTCCCAGCCCCCTTTTAATATTTTATTTTGAGACAGAATCTCACTAAGTTGCTCAGGATCTTGCTAAATTGCTGAGGTTGGCCTCAAACCTGCAATCCTCCTGTCTCAGCCTCCCAAGTACTGGGATTATAGGTGTGTGCCACTGTGCTTGGCACAAGAGTGGTTTTGGGTGTTGTGACTGTTACACATTTTCAATATAATTTTTGTCAGTTTTCAGAAACCACCAATGATTGTCGGTATTTATATGTAGATTATTTAGGTTCGGTGTAGAATGATCAGGTGTTGAGAATGCAGAGTTGATCAGAGAATTTTTACTTTACCACTTAGTAAGGAAGAGTTCAGGTAAGGGGCTTCATCTCTAGTCTTCACTGTGAGTCTCAATGATCCATGTTTCCTAGTTCTATATGCCACAAATATATGTGGAAGAAGTATTCTGCCTTTCAACAGTGTTGATTCCCTCCCTTCCTTCCTTCCTTCCTTCCTTCCTTCCTTCCTTCCTTCCTTCCTTCCTTCCTTCCTTCCTTCGTTTTTGCAGAGCTGGGGACAGAACCCAGGATTTCACCCATACTTGGCAAGCACTCTACCACTGAGCTACACCCTCAGACCCTTGAATTATTCTTTTCATGTCATCTTCAGCTCAGTAAATAATCTCCATCTAGAAGCAGAGCTGAATTGGAAAAAGATTGTAAAGTGGAAAAACTTTTTTATGAATTACCTGCTGTTCTTCCTCCTAGTGACCATGACCCAGGGCAGTCTGATCCCAGAGCCTGTGCTCTTAAGCATTATGTGATACTGTCTTGAAGGCTTCAAGAACATGGTTTGGTTTTATGAGCATTTGATCTTATCTTTGAAATTCTGGTGCCAGTACAATGCACACAACAGGAGCTCCATAAAAGAGCCAATAGTCATTTGATCAGATTAATTTCCACTGATACTAGCTAACATTTTACTCTGACAGAATGTCTCAATAATAACTGATACAATCTTTGTACCTAGGTAGAAGTTGATATGTTTTATGAGATGTTTTGGGGAGGGCACCACAAATAGTGTCAGGCACAGGGCCATGTCCTCTTGCTCAGCCTGAAAATATTCACTTTATAGCATGTGGCCCAAAGTAAGTGGCATATAAGATACACGAGTCTTGTGGCTGGAAGTGATGTTAGTCTATCCCTTTTCTTCTAAGAATGAATTGACTTCTGTTAGCATCTGTGCAGTGGCTCAAAATACCTAGTATAGAGAAAGAGGGTTTGGAGTGTTTGAAACACAAATGGTCATCTTTTAAATTTGATGGCTAATGTTCCATTTCTTTTTTCTTTTTTCTTTTCGGTACCGGGAATGGAACCTGGGGGCATTCTACCTCCGAGCTACAGCCACAGCCCTATTTTTTATTCTTTATTTTGAAACAGGGTCTCACTAAGTTGTGGAGGGCCTCACTAAGCAGCTGAGGCTGGCCTCGGACCTGGATCTTTCAGTCTCAGCCTCCTAAATGCTGGGATTACAAGAGTGTGCCACCATGCCCGGCTCCATTTCTTGTTGGTTGTAAGGAGGCTTCCCTTTTTTCACTGGGCCTTTCTTACCTCTCCTGTCAATTATAAGAAAGGACAGTGGAAGCTAAAAGTGACAGGGAGAGCTAGCCCTGCAGGTGTTCTGAGAGTCTGCTGATGAGCAATCAGAGGTTACAACGAACAGCTCCTAAAACAAACAGAGAAAAAAAAAAATTAAAGCTCCTACTTAAGCTTATTTATTTTTCAGAAACATTTATAAACAAGCCAAATGGCTATACTACAACAACTATTGCTCTTATGACCACTAGCTGCTTACATTTATCAAGTACTTTCTACATTGTTCTAACGACTTACACATATTAGTGCATTTATTTCTCACAACAACTCAACAGAAGTGGGTGCCATTCACATGCCCAGTCTACAGAGTAGGATAGTGAGGTACTGAGAACTTAAGTAAATTCTCAATCAAGAGGTTAAGAAATATCAAATACAGCAAAATTTCAAATGAGCAGAAGGTTTCTCAATACTATCTGATATACTATACAATTTTATTTGTTTTAATTCCTTTACAAAGAATTACAAGTTATCCTAGGCTTTCTAAGCTGAAAGAGAGCAGCTGGGCCACAGCGCCAGTGTACTGGTTAGGAATTTGAGGCCCAGAGAGGAGGGGGTGAAGTGACTTTCCCGAGATCAAACGGCTCTTTGAATGCAGACTTCAAGCCCTGCATCTTTTTTTAAAATTATATCTGTATATTTCATATTTGCTTTTCATTTTTAAAATGGCATAAAATCATAATGTTTAGTCTTCTATCCTCTCCTATGTTAAAGAAGAGAAAACAAAGACATTTCAAAAAAATAATTAGATCTCTATTCCTTATTGAGTTCTTATTGCCAGCATGAGCTGCATTTGAGTCTATGGTGTCAGAGGCCTAGACCTTTGCTCGTTCCCATGAGCCTGGTGCCTGGCTGCACCTTGATAAAAGTAATCACAGGTATGATCCACTTCTCATGTTCTTCCCTCACTGGAGTATTTTGGCTGTGGTTTCTTGTGGAGCCCACGGAGACACTGTTGGCCGAATCACTTAAAACACTTTTTAATCACAACAGAGCACCTTATCCCACCAAAATAACTCCTTTTAAAAGTATCCCAGTCTGTTCAACGGACAAGCATCAAACAGGGAACAGAAAAGCTGGAAGCAGACATCACAGTCAGGTGGCCAAAATGAAAGAGCAGAATGATTTAGCAAGGAGTGAACATTTGGCAAAGAATTTGTCATCAGGCTCCATCCCAGCTCTTTCAACAGAGGAGGAAAGAATCTTGCAAAAACTGTTTGAAACAGTGGAACAGCAATTAAAGGCCTTCGTCATGCAGGGATAGGAGGTAGAAATGAGTGTAGTGGCCTAATATGGCATTACGGGTGTTGTAAGCCAGAGGGTTGCAATGGAAATAAACCTGTTGAAAACCAAACAAGATGAACACGAGGAGTACAAAAGAAGGAAGGAAGATGACCATCACTGGGGCCCTCTGAGCCTTGTGTTAAAATGAAAATTCTGCCCCCTTCTAAGAATAAGCCTTCCAGTATTCGCTTCAGGAAGTCCATTGCTTCAGCTTGGATGGCTAACATGAAAAACAAAGCAATTGTTTGTTGACACGTATTCTAGCAGGTGCAGTTCCATTTTAAACAAGAAGCAGCTATTGTTTTCAGGAATCCTGGTGATGACTGTCTTAGAACACCAAGGGCTGGTTGGGGAGGGGGGCGGGGCACCAGGGCCCTGTTTTTCACTTTAGCCTTTGGGTCTGGGAGTTCCCATGCTCTGCACTTTTTTGATTAGCGCCCCCTATAGGTTCACGCGAGCTTTAAAAAGAAAAGCAGGTTGGTTTTTCAGAAACAGTTTTTTAGAAAATCTTGATTTTCATATTCTGATGAAAATTCTTTGGCAGAAGGGAGGAATAGGGCTGTCTGGGTATTTTTTGAAGCCACCAGACAGCTGAGGTGGAGGATGATCTTGATTTAATGTCTCTGGTTGAGGGCAGGCAGAGCCGCAAGGGTCAGGGCTGTGCTGGTTAAATATCAAGTAAGACGTGACTTTGGAATTACTGGTTGGTGGTTGCTAAAATCAGTAAGTACCCAGGACCCAGTCTTCTCCCAGGTGACGTGAGGGAAGAAGAGAGAGAGCAACCCGGGGCGCGCTTCCATGCTCTAAGAGCACCGGGGTGGCAAGGACCAGGCGCACCAAGGCATGGGGCTCTTCTTTCTTTTGTGCAGTGGTGACACTTCCGAGCCCGGCCTTATTTGTGAGATGCGGAGCTGTGTGGAGCGCCACTGTGATTTATGGGCAGCATCGAGCAGTAATCCCTCCCCTGGCTCTCTCCTCGGCCTTCTCAGCACGGCGGCACTAAATATCCTGCCCGACTGGGGATGCGCTGCCGCTGGTGGACTTCAGAGTGAGGGCTGTGTTAGCCTCTCAATTTACTTTTTCCAAACCACGATAAATCCAAGGCACAAATGGCAGCAAAATTAACTGTGAAAATGCCACCACTGTTTGCAATGGGTAGCTCTCCTTGGCTCGGATCTGGTTTAGCTTTTATACCTGATTCTCTTAACTAGAGGAAGAGTGGATCTGGGTTTTTTCTTTCCATTTTGTAACGTGAAAGATTACCGATTTTAATAAAATGCCGCTGTGCTAAGTAGAAGAAACAACTGTCTTTGGTCTGAGAGAACAGTAGCTTTTTTGTGCAATCTATCTACCTATCTGTATTTATACTAGATATTAAACTCAAGAGCATTCTACCTATGACTTATACCCCCAGCCCTATTTTATATTTTTATTTTGAAACAAGGTTTCACTAAGTTGCTGAGGACCTCCCTAATTTGCTGAGACAGGCCTGGACCCTGTGATTCTCCTGTCTCAGCTTTCCAAGTACTAGGATTACAGGTGTGTGCTCCCATGCTCAGCTTTGTGTGATACTTGAGTGCACTCTATGATCTGTGTGAGATTTCATTATTTTCTGCAAGAAACACCCATTTATTTTTCATTACTAATATGCACTGAGCAAATACTTAATTGATTTATGCCGTGTGTCTCACATGCAGCGGGAAAGCAAAATGCAAATTACTATGCCTAATCTAGAATTATCCCCATGTATTTAAGTCAGTTATATTTCAGTGGGAGGAAACAATGCTGAAGTTTATTTATTAGTTTATCAACTCAGTGCTATCGGCTCTATTTTATTCTGTTTTTGATAAAGTAAACTAAAGTAGTGGCTGGTTAAATTTGACAAATTATGTAAAAAGCTAATGGGCAGCCATGAAATATAATCTGGCCTCCTCACCAGCTTGGTATCTCACCAGCTTCACCAGTGTCTCTCTCCAGGCTGATGCCTGAATGTCTTCAGTGACTCCATTCTCCTGTTAGAGGATGGCGAACATTCATGGCAGTGTGGTGCTTAAGACCGTGCCACATGCCGAGGCGATATCCCCATCCCACTTCAGTCTCCTTTCTTGTCCCTCTCTTCCCCAAGGTCTCTCTCAAGGTCATGTGTACTCACCTGCAGCAGTCAAACTCACTAACATTGTCCACATTGCCACACCTAAGGATGGATATTCAGCCAGAGATCTGAAGTGGCAGTAAACAAAAGGTGTGTGGTTTTGTGTGTGCTGTGGTTCAGATGAACCTGGTCATCAATTTGTTGGGCCTTCTTAGGCAAGTCACTTATTGTTTCTATGTTGAAATTTCTTCGTTTCTAAAATGGGATTAAAAAATTGCCATAGGCCTAATGTAAGGACTACATGAGATTATGGATACGAAATCATGTTTTCATTTTGATGGCACTGGATGGGAAGAGAAACAGCTTTAGGACGTGAAGAAGAAAAGCCCAGGGTCTACCATGTATGGGGAGAGATCTTGGAAGGGGCTCAGTGCAGTGGAGATGAGAGTCAAGGAACAAGGATGTGAAGACTAAAAATCCATTTGTGTTAGGAGAGGGGAGATGGCTGTTTTAAGAAGTGGCCCACCCAGGGCCAGTCAAGCGTTCTCACTACAGGCCCTGAAGCCCTCTTCATGATTCTACATAGTCAGCATAGATTCTGACATCAGGCGAGCTATCCAGTCTTAGGCTAGAACCATTATCAGTGTGAACTTTTCTTCCTTTATTATTCTGCTCTTCCCATTCAGATTCTGGCCTATATGAGGTAGGGGAACACATCATGTCATTATAGACCGAAGTTTTCATAGAAGAGAAAAACCAGTGACACCACAGACCAGGTTTTACCAGCTATTTAAGCGTTTCTCTAAGGCTATGTTTGGTTGTTTTTTTCTAAAGTGTTGGGATCAAGTT
Source organism: Graphiurus murinus (assembly GCA_004027655.1). Lineage (NCBI taxonomy): Eukaryota > Metazoa > Chordata > Mammalia > Rodentia > Gliridae > Graphiurus > Graphiurus murinus. The sequence continues at coordinate 15,924 of PVLC010005001.1, read as the reverse complement.
TCTTAACTTCGTTTCTCGTGTTAGGAGAGTAAGTCACCTGGAGTGGCTCGGAATCTAATGAGCTCTCTGCAGTATACTTTCCTACTCAAACTGTTGTCTATGGACCAGCAATGAGGGCATCATTTAGAAGCCTGTTAGAAATGCAGCTACCCACCTGCATCTCAGACCTGCTGAACTAGTGTCTGCATTTTTAGTATGATTCACAGGTGGTTTATATTAACACTGAGGTCAAGTCAAGAAGACAAATTTTTGCCTTGTGTGGGCACATGAACATCCACATAGACACAAACACACTTTTACTCATTATGCAAATGATTTACATTTATCTTAAGATTATAAAAATATGGAAATACATAAAAATAAAAATTACCCATAGTCCTACCTCTATTAATGTTTTTCCTATTTGTCCTTTTTTGGAAGAAGGGCAGTTATGGGGCTCAAACTTAGGGCCTCGTGAATGCTAAATAGATGACCCACCCCTGAACTATACTCCAGTCTATATTTGTCTTTTAATCAAAAAGTCTAGACTTTTTTTTTTCTTGTGAGAGGGGAAACCTATTTCTCTTCCACATTTTCAAAAAATTTATTGGGTTTTGCTAATTGTTGTTAGTATTGGGGGAGGAGAAAGAAAAGAAGATGAAAATAGAGACATAACCTTACTTTCTGTTATGCACTCACTTTACCTATTCAGCTGATTTGTGTCACAAATAAGTTTGATATCTCAGATGGGTGAAGGGCTCTGTATATTGCAGGTTCAACAAACCTATTTCATCTGAATGAGGAAGTCGCAAGCAAACACGTATCAGAGTTTCCCTTTTTCTTTGGGCAGTCTATCTGAAAACATTAGTTGGATCAATTCTAGAGGATGGCTTCGTAGATAATTTTTAGCAGGAGGTGGGTAGTGTATGTTGAAACACACACAAACACATACACCACAGAGAAACCTGTGGTGTTGATTTTCAACAAAAGGAATTAATTTATTTCTCTAAGCCCCTAACCCTTCTTCCCACAACTTACTAATAATTCAATTCACAGAACCAGGATGATATGAAGATTTCCTTGATGCCTCCAAGTCCCCTTTGCCCTCTTTCAAGGTTAAGAGGTGTCTTAGCAAATGTCCTCAAACAGAAAGCATGCCTTGGGTGTCATCCTCGTGAGCGGGAGCTGGTCAAGGATCAGCCAGTGTGCCCTGGTGCTGAGCTCTTGACTGACACAGGGACCCTCCCATCTGCTTCCCCCTCCCAGTTTCAAGGGCTGGCAGATTGAGCCATTCTTGAAGATTTGGAAAGGAGCCACTAACAGGAATTATTGAACAATTGCTCTGTGAAACTTAAGATAACACTTTGTTCCGCCACAGTGGAATTGCTGTGTGACAGAAGGAAATTATCTGTTTAGTTCTTGATTAACACTTATGTGAGAAAATAAAATTAAAATTGATGGTATCTTATCCAAGAAATATTTGTATTTGCTTTAAAGAACAAATATTAACACTTTTGTAGAGTTAAGTGAAAACAACTATGGAATATTTTGAGTTGCAATTGAAAAAGAAAACAAAACCAAACCCACAACAACATCCTTTATTATGCCAGTGGAATGCCTCCTGGCTACCAAATTAAATTCTCCCAAATCAGTGGGATTTCCAGAATCAACTGGATTTTGAATCTAATGGTATGAAGTAGCCCATCTCTAAGGATATTTGGCAGATACGTGTGTGGGTGTGATTTTTTTATTGATGTTTTCTTATTTTGAACATTTAGAAAAAGCTAAGCAAGGCTTACTGAGTTCATTATAAATTTCCCAATCAAATTAGTAAAGCAAACATTTTCACCATGAATATACAAGTAATCTCTATAGTGCTTGCAGTAGAAATGACATTTAATTCGGTTCTTTAAAGAATCAAGTTTATGTGTTCATTGATCAAACCCATGTTTATTGAGGGCCTTGTGGAATACAGAGAAGTGTCTGGATGAATAAGGCTGAGTTCTTGTGTTCAGAAGAAGCTGGAGGAGACATGAACATGATGCGTAGACTGTGTTTTGAGAAAGGTGAGCCATTTTCAACCATTCCCGACTTATCCTTTTCAGTATAGGATATATATTTGAGATGATGAATATTTATAAATATGTAAATAGTGTCAGAAAGTTTCTAATATCTTTAGAGATGTAAGATCATCTAACCTATAGTTATTAATCCCCCTTTTTTTTCTTAGAGAAGACTGGTGGAGGACTTGAACTTAGCAGTTCAGTTCCAGACTTCCTGTGCACCGTGCTATGCAGTTTCTCCAAGTGGTTGCACACAGCAGTAAAAACCAAAAAAGAAGTGTGCCAAGCTCATTACTTATTATCTGGCAGATTTGTTTCCATCACTTAGGCCTGCTTGATTACAAAACACATGCTGGTACCATATTTTTCTGCAGTAATATCTTCTTGAACAGTGAAAATAAAACTGCTGTGAACATTTGAAAAGGAATGGAGGGTCCTCAGAAGACTGGGAATGAACCTACCATATGACCCAGCTATACCACTCCTGGAGATCTTTCCAAAGGGACTGAAACCAAAATATTATAGTAATACATGCTTATCTATGTTTATAGCAGCACATTTCACAATAGTCAAGTTATGGAACCAGCCTAGGTGTCTATCAACAGATGGATTTGTGTGTGTGTGTGTGTGTGTGTGTGTGTGTGTGTGTGTGTGTGTGACTGGAGATTGAACCTAGGGGCATTCTACCTCTGAGCTACACCCCTAGCCCTGTTTTATTTTTATTTGGAAACAGGGTCTCACTGGGTTGATGAGAGTCTCACCACTTACTGAGACTGTCCTCGAGCCTGCAATCTTCTTGTCACAGCCTCCCAAGTACTGGAATTACAAGCGTGCACCACCATGCCTGGCTCAGATGAATGGATTATTAAATGGGATATACACACAATGGAATTATACTAAGCCATAAAACCCCCCCAAATTATGTCATTTTCAGGAAAATGAGTGGACCTAGAAAATATTATGCTAAGTGAGATCAGTCAGTCACAAAAAATGAAGGGTCCGTTGTTTTCCTTCTTATGTAGAAACTAGGGAGAAATTGGGATACAAAAGAGACTGCAGATAAAGGAGGAGAAGCCCCAGTGGAGTGATGGAGAGGGTCTAAGGGAGAAGGGCAGGTGGGGGGAGGGAGAGCTGATGAAGGAAATACTTCAGTTGACAAGATGTACATATACAGAATTACCAGTGCCAATCTCAATTTTGTGTACAGGGAATGGGAGGGAGTGGTGTGGGAGCAGGGGGTGGAGGGCTCACCAAGTGTTGTGTGCATGTATGTCTCTATTGCTCTGAACTTCATCATGATGGTTTATTACAATGCAGCAATAAATAAAAAAAAGAGTTATTCAAAGAAATCCAGCATTTGTGATGTGAAGACTGTTTTGCAAATGAGCACTAGGCCTTTTATCTATTTTGAAGTTCAGAATTTTCTTATTGTTTTAAAGGTTGGAATTTGTTTATATAATTTCTATTGTCTTGAGATAATCCAGGGTATATATGTACAAGGTCAGTTCTTAGCCTTGATTTTGGTGAAAGATCTACCACTAGAGAAAAATCAAAATGGAAAGCTCCATTTAAGTGAGTGAAGAATTTTGGACAGGAATCCCCAATAATGTAGTATTTTGTTAAGGGTGTGGGAGAGAGAGATTTTAATCCTGGAGTCATTCTGAGTCTTATACTCATCAGATATTCCCATGAGAAATTCCTATGCTTTAGTTTGTGTATGTGTGTGTGTGTGGAGGGGGCAGGGGGAGGGCGATATTTAAAAAAGAAAGAAAAGTAAAGTATCTGCATCTTAAGAATTTTATGGAGAAATGAGATGAATTAATGGATCTCTGAGTTCATCATTTTTTATTAGTGAAAAATAACAAGTACCATTTTTTTTTACTCCATTAGAACTTAAAAAAAAAAAAAAAAGGAAAATGAGACCACCCTGTCTAGTTTCATGTAAAAGGATATTTTAACCAGAGGCTGAGCTTGAGCCTAGTTCTAGTTCTTTGCCAGCAGAGACTCTGTTTTATTCATTTTATTCTTAGTGTCTAGAAGACAGCCTTGTACAGAACAGATTCCCACTGAATGGCCATGGAACAAATAGATCTAGAGGCCTTGGTTTCTGCAGAAAGATCTCCAGACCTTCTGAGAAAGGACCTCCTCACCCCCGAAGGCATTCACTGGTCAGATGCCACATTCTCCTTGAAGTCAGGCTGCTCCACTGAACTCCCTGGCTTTGAAGCAGAGTGAGGCTCAGGAACCCAGCGGGAAGCTTTGCATCTGTGACCTGGGCCCCCATGGGTAGCATCAGGAGATTAGAGTGTCCTTGCTTCAAGGCCAGAGATACTGGCCCAGATTACTCTTACTCAGGGTCACAGGTCCACATTCTTGAATGCAGCAGGAGCATTAATTAGTGGCAATTACCTATTGGAAAAAAGAAGTCGAGTCCTGAGTGCTCCTTCCAAAAACTTAAAGACAGAAGGAAGCTTCTAACAATGGGTCAGGGAAGATGCATTTCCGCCCTAATGTGAAAAACAAGGTACTGTCTAACTGATGAGTAGTGGGGGCTTGCAGAGACTCTTTGATGAGCCATCTCCTGCTTCCTGATATTGTGACCCCTCGACAAACACTGACAAATAAAACCAGCATGCCTTCGATATAAATGAGGGCACACTATCTAAGGAGATGCTTCGTTCTCAGGATGTGGTTGAAATCCTGTTATGAATAAGGTTTACATCCTTGCCACTGGAATAATATTTTTGTACTGTGGAAATCAATGGTAAGGAAAAAAATGGACAGGTCATCTAATATGTAAACAATTTAACTTTGATGTAATATCTTGTTTGCTAGATTTGGATCTGGGGAGAGTCAAAGAACATGTTGCTCAGTTGGTTCCTTGCTCTTCTTCCCATTTAGCTTCTCTTACCTTGCATAGCATTTTGACGATGAATCCAACTCAAAGTAGGGTGTGCCAGAATTTCATCCTTCTGCTCTACATCTTTTTTTTTTTCGGTACTGGGGATTGAACTCAGGGGCACTCTACCTCCGAGCTACACCCCCAGCCCTGTTTTTTATTCTTTATTTTGAAACCGAGTCTCAGTAAGTTGTGGAGTGCCTCACTAGGTAGCTGAGGCTGGCCACGAACCTGGATCCTCTGGTCTCAGCCTCCCGAATGCTGGGATTACAAGTGTGCGCCACCATGCCCGGCTTGCTCTACATCTTTCTCTCCTGGGGTGATCCCTAGGCATATAGGGATTTGCTAAGTGCAATTCAAAATAGAACCAAAGAGGGATTTGGTTTGAGGGAAGGCAAGAGCACGCATTTTGTCAAGTTGAGAACTTGTGGAGAATTTGTGGGTTCTGTGTTTCAAACGGAACTCAAATCTTTTGAGGCTCAAGTTCCATTTGCTCTTGGCAAAACACAATTTCCTGGTTCAAAAGAAAATAAGCACATAAAAAAGGGCCCCCAGGCTTCTTGGACATCAAAGCATATGAGATACCCTTATAAAGCAGCATTCTGATGATTTGTAGATTATAAGAACCAGGAACATACAGATTAAAAGTACCCTTGAACTACCCTTAAGTTAAACACACACACACACACACACACACACACACACACACACACACACATACACACACACACACACACACACACACACACACACACACACCAAAAAACCAAGGGCAAAGATATTGGCAGAGTGCACTACCTTTGGATGTGTTTGCCAAAAGCGAGACATTTAATGTTTTTGTGTTTCCCCCAATTGATTTTTTTTTTCCTTAGTAAAAAATTCTCTGCAATGTCAAATTCCATTCCAGCTTCTGCCTGGTGTCTACCAGACTTCACACCTGCAAGAGTAGTCAGGATCCCTTTGAATCAACAGTTTCTTTGAAACTTATATTCATATTTTTATTTGATATTCAAGCAACTTCATGGATTAATGTATATTTGCACATAAATACTTAATATTGACCAATTTATCTGTTAGAAGTATTTGCTTTAAAATCTTTTCTAGGTTAGTGATTCTCAGCTGAAGTTGATTTTGATGCCCTTGGGATATTTGGTAATATCTGGAGATATTTTGGTGGTCAAAACTCATTTCAAGGAACTGGGGGAGGCTTGCTACTGGCCTCTAGTGGGTGGATGACAGGGATGCTGCTTAACATTCTACAATGTACTGGACAGGGCTGGACGTGGTGGTATATGCCTGTAATCTCAGTTCTCAGCAGGCTGAGACAGGAAGATCGCAGGTTCAAGGTCAGCCTCAGCAACTCATTGAGACCTTGGTACAAAATAAAAATTAAAAAGGGCTGGGAGTGTAGCTCAATGGTAGAATACCCTTGGGTTCAATCTCAATATACTCCCAGCCCCAACACGAATGTATAGGATGCCTCCTCCTCTCACAACAAAGAGTTTTATATGACTCACAATGTCAAAAATTCCAAGGTTTAGAAACCACATTTTAGACTCTGGGAGAATCATAGACCTTATCATTTCCAATGGCTTGCCTTTTTTTCCCATCCAAGACTGATGTTCTTTACTGATTTCTGGGTCTAAATGTTCAGATTGGAGGAAAAGAAGAGAATAGGAATGAGTAAAAGAAAAGGAGAGCTCCTTTAGATCCTGAGGTCATCACACCTGTCTTATCATAACTGAGGAAAATGAAGTACTTTTTAAAAGGTAAATAATGGATCCGAGGCCCAGAGTTTATTAGCTGTTACACAAATGCTCTTTAAGTCAGAGGTAAAGCAATGGGAACAGGATATATTAATAAACTTTGTTTGTCATTGTTTGCAAGCTACTACGTGCAACCCCAAGCCAAGGCTCACGAAACACTTCCTCTCTTCACAACTACCTCGCTGGCTTGTTTGGCCATGTTGGCATTTGTTCCATCATTATTCGTTCAGCAGACATTGACACACCCACAGAAAGGGCAGGGGTGGGAGAGAAATGTGTGAATGGAAGCTTTCCTAAGCATGGTTGAGAGCTGCAGGATCCCGGAGTGCAAAGCCCTCTCTCCTACTGCAATCCAGCATAACGCACAGGTTTTCTGGAATTTGCAAATATCTGTAACTGCCACAGAGGTAGCATCTCAAGAGGCAGAATAGCAGTCTCTGGGCAGGGTTTCCCAAGCTTAAAACCACCTGAAGCATCTGTCCAAAGCCATAGCAGCAGTAATGTCAGTAGAAACAGATTCCTGGGCTCCACTTCAGGCCACTGACTCATAATCTCCAGGGATAGGTGATTTTAACAAGTGCTATGATTCTTATCACTAGGCAAATTTGGGAAGCATCCCTCAAAGGAACAGTAAACCTTAAAACACAGAGGGAACCTGAGTTCCCAGTCCCATCCTTAGCCCTGCTGTTGCTCCAAACAGACTCAGTCACTCATTCATTCATCAAACAAAATCACTCCAGATCAGTGGTTTAATAAAAATCTGTTGCACACCTGCTGTGCACCAGGACTGTTCTGGGGCTGGGAATATTGTGAATCAGACTGACAAGGTCCCTGCCTCATATATCTTGGATTCAGGTTCATCAATGAGACCTGGAGGGTTTTGCTGAAAAATTTCCTTTTCTTATGCATATGAAAAGGTGGAAAGAAGCTTAGCATTCTGAAGAAATGTAGGGAAGTATCTACTCTTGTGCACATTAACGTAGTAAATGTGTTTCTGGTATCTAGAAACATCTATTTTTCTTTGTGTGAGCTTAGGAAAATTGCTTAATGTCTCTGTGCTCAGTATCCCCATCTTTAAAATGATTATAAGTATAATCAACTACACAGAGGTGTTATGAAGATTAGTCAGTGCTTATAAAGTGCTTAGGCATGTCATAAACTAAACACACATTCCTTGATTAAAATATTATTTGCTATTATTATCCTCATTATATTTTTCCCCTTCCCCACCTCAGCCAAATCTTATGATTTCCAGTGCCACCAAAGGGAAAGCTATGTTTAAGAGCTGGGTGTGGTGGTGCATGCTTGTAATTCCAGTACCTGAGAGGCAGAGACAGGAGGATCCTAGGTTCTCTACCAGCCTCAGCAATTTAGTGAGGCCCTACACAACTTAGTGAAACCTTGTTTCAAAATAAAAAATAAAATAGGGTTGGGCATAACTCAGAGGTAGAATGTGTCTGGGTTCAATCCCCAGTACCCCTCTCCCCCAAACACTCACAAATATATGTTTGACAATCATAGTAGACACTATTTCTTTAATTACTCAAGCACTAATTAACATATACTTACTGAGAAGCTGCTACATTCAAGTTTGGGAACAAGGATGTGGGAAATATAAAAAAATTACTACTGGAGTAGGTCAGTTCAAAATTATCCATAGTTTAGGTAGAAAGTGGTAAGAGAGAATAAATAAAATGTTCTGAGGGTTCAGAATAGGTGTTTTTTTTCCTTCTAGCTGGAGGGCTTTCTAGGAAAACAGAGTAGAGACTGAATACACTGAATTGATTTGAACCAATTGTTGAATTGAATTTAGAATATATTATCTATCTTCTCTCAGACTAGAGCTATAAAGATACAGTAGAAATACCAAATTTCAGAAACAATTGGGCTAAATAGCTCTTCATAGGCTAACCTGGAAACCTAACAGCTATTGATAATGAAATCTCAATGGGAATATATGCTCTGAGTCACAAACAATCAACGCACAAGTGGTCTTTTGACTTACATCTTGTTTATAAATTGGGGATGGTGTGAATTCATTATTGGCTTAAAAGGGAATAAATAGTGCTTTAAACTTCTTATTTGTCACTTTCTTACCAACATATCTCAAATCTACCAAGACCTTTCACAAAAGCTTAAACAATGTGTACAGCTCTTGTTTTGTTCCTCTTCCACTAATTTGCTTTCAGCTTATCTGGACTTTGGTATGTAATTTGGAAATTGGGAGCTGTTTTCTTTGCTTAAATTGAAAGAAGAAATGATTAACTGAAATAACACCACACATTACTCAGATTTAATTATGTTTGTAATACATCACCCAGTGATATGGGGCAACTTCTTGCCGTTCACTTTCCATCACGCGTTTCTCATAACATATGGTCTGCGTGAAATAGTTTTGATTCAGAGTCCCCAGTAGCATATGGCAAAAAAAAAAAAAAAAAACAAAAAACCAACCCTCAAGTCAAATGCAAAGTAAAGGCCAGCCTCTGTGCCCCAGAGGAGGCTGCAAGTCAGCCAGTCTGGAATCTGAATTGGTGTCAGGGTCTCACTCATCATGAAGATTTTACATTTGGTTTGGGACCTTGGAGCATGAGGTTCTGGATGTAAAAGTCAGAAGAGATATGGCTTTTGTAATGTCTGCAGAGATTCCTGTGTCGATAAGGTCAGCAGAAAGTTAATAGATTTTTATCTTCTCATCACATGAACTTAATATAGTGCAACTGTTTGGTGGGGGTGGGACGGCGGGATGGGATAAGAATCCCATCATGCTTCTTGGATTTTTCACAAAGGATGTTTTAGGTCTTTTAAGTGCATTTTTGCTTAAGGTTTAAAAAAAAATCTATCACTTGTTTAAATAATAAAACTGAAGAAAAACTTGAAATGCTGTGCAATAATACTGGCTAAAACAATTATAGTCAGAGCAGAACATGTATTTTTTTTTCCTTTGTGCTGGTTATTCAATTACATAGGGGTAGGAAAAGCTTGCATTTATGGCACTTTAACAGAATGTGAGCCAGTTCAACTTAAATGCCTTCAAGCAAATGCTCAGAGCCATAAGGCAGTTCCATTAGGACCGCTTCATTCTTCCACCAGACTCTTAATGACTGCCGTGTGCCTGCCCTGAAGGGAAGGCCCTTCTGCCAAACACTGGCACTTGCCTGGAAACACCGATGGAGGGAGGGCAGTATGCATGAAGCCTGCCACCAAGACCTGCTTTAAGAGGGCACCTAGGGGGAACTGGAAGCAAAACCACCAGGCCGACTCCAGATGCCACCTTTGAAAATCTCTAGGCCGTATTACTTTCACACCAACCTGCCCACTCGAGATCTGCTTTCATGGCCACTCAGATTCGCTGCCCAAATTGGCTGCGAGAGTGGTTTCTGCAACCTGGGGATGCTCATGGAAGGATGCAGGCAAGCTGGGAGGCTGAAATGCAAGCAAAGTCCAGGGAGGGACAGCACTGGGTCACACTGACTAGCAGGCCTCAGCGATCAAACATGTCACACCTGTCTTGGCCACTGGTGCAGGTGTTCTAGGTCAGCTCTCACTGTGGTTATCAATCGCTGACAGTTGACAGTTTAATTTTACACCACAAGTACCTCATTACTTGTGTAGGCACTTGAAGAACATGTGGGCACTGGATCGGATCAGTGATCAATGACAAAGGTTGCAGAGGGTGCTAGTGGTAGCAGTAAAAGTGAAGGTCTCCGTGCATGAGTTGGCAGTGGTAGGGATACATGACAAGGGGAGTTTAACTGACAAACAGTCTGTCAGGTTGAAAAGAATGGAGATTTGCCAGCGAGCTTGCCATAGATTATAAAATATATCTCTTGATTTGAGGGAAAGGAAGGGGGGAAAATCCTGCCCCAAGCAGAGTCTTCCATTCTTAAAAGCGCTCACGCAAATTTGGTGAGTGTGCGGTGCTGTAAATTTTTATTCTACTAGCATTTATCTCATGACATAGATGCATTCAGGTGTGTGGAGATTTAAGATTAGCAGGATGTGGTGATGCTATTTTATAAAGTGTGTGTGTGTGTGTGTGTGTGTGTGAGCATGCATGTACAAGTGCTTATATGTCACACCAACTCCACCACACCAGACCCATGGCTATTTTGGATTGTCCCACAGCAGACTTATTGCGCATATTCAATAAGAAAGTCTTTCCATATGAGCCACTGAAATTTTTTTTAATCAATTTATGATCAATACCACCAAAATAGATTACTTTATGGTGGTAAAGGAAAGATCAATTTTCAAGTGCCTATTAATTATTTTAATAAATTCCTTGAAACTTCCCTCACCCCAACTTTTTATTTTACAAAAAGGAGTTTTGGACATTGTTTTCTTCATAAAAATCTTTGTTTGTGCTGTTATTTTCTTAAGATATTGATTTTAAGAAAAAGTTGACATGGCATGAGTGTTATTCCTTATTATGTGCTTGTTTGTTGGAGTAGGATAAATGGGCACACTCTACCTAGTGTAGTAGAATGAAGATGGGTTTTGAGGCAGATGGACCTCAAAATTAACCAGAAAGTATCTAATTAGTAAAATCCCCCTTCCCAAGCTGGTCTTACCAGTGGACTGTCACCTGCTTGGAAAATGTTTGAATCCCCCTCTGCCATTTACTGCTGTGGTGTTTGGGAAAATTATCAACAGCTTCAAATGTGTTTTTTATAAAAGAGTATTATAATACAGAATTGTCCTGTGGGGATTTAATGAGGTAAAATGGAAGAAATTTCAAATTGTCTCCCAGCCAGTCTTTATTCCTTTCTTCTTCTTCTTCTTTTTTTTTTTTTTTGCAGTACTGGGGATTGAACTCAGAGGCATTCTACCTCCGAGCTATACCCTCAGTCCTATTTTTTTATTCTTTATTTTGAAACCGGGTCTCACTAAGTTGCAGAGTGCCTCACTAGGTAGCTGAGGCTGGCCGCGAACCCACATCCTCCGGTCTTAGCCTCCCGAATGCTGGGATTACAAGCGTGCACCACCACGCCCGGCTTCTTTCTTCTTCTTTTATAGCTTGACAACTTGAGCTTTGGCTAAGCATGTGGTCATATAGTTACAGACTATATTTGTAGTCTCCCTTGGAGTTAGATATGGCCATGCCACTAGGATTCTGCCCAGTGGAATGTGAACAGAATTATGTTTAAATTATCTGCAATAAATTTATAACAGAAAGCTACCAGTGCACATTTTCCTTTTTCCTATGAGTGAAAGTAGACCTATGGTAGCAAGTCAGCTCTGACTGTATGTAATGCCCTACAGAGTATCACAGCAATAAGCTAGGAGGAATCTAGAACCCTGATGGCCTTGCCCAACAGAGATGCCCATTTGCCTGGGACTGCCTGTCTAATTCTAGACTGCTACACAGAAAAGAAACACACTTCTCTCTTGTTCAAACCACTGTATTTTGTGGTCCTTTTGTTCCAGCACCTTAGCCCATGCACTAACTTATACATTTAATATATGAATAGTACCAAAAATAGGCTGGCATATAGCAGAATAGCTAAGTGTTTATTGTTTAAAACAATGTATATTGTTTAATTTCTCATCTATTCCTAGTTGTGAATACAACTAGGAATATGATAAATATTAACCAGAAAATATCTACTTAGTGGCTAGGTTAAAAAAAATCCTCCTCCCCAAGCTGATCTTACCAGTGGACTGTCACCTGCTTGAAGAATGTTTACATTTTTGGATTGGTCTGGCTTCTTTGTGGCCTCATGGGTCTCACTCTATGATACACTCAGGATTCAGAGGAATAAATGAACTTCACTTTTCTTTACATCCTCAAGTGTAGTTTATAAAAATGAATTCAGCACAGTTACTCACCATATGATAACCATGGTTTCTGCTTTAAAATATTGGGTAAACTTTAGAGACATTGGGGTTAGAACATCAATAAATACATTGATGACATAGAACCTATAGGTGACTCACAGCAATCTAGATCAGTTCTTAGTAACGCTGTATCCTCACCTGATCAGACAGCATCCTTGTCACTCTTCAGCTCCTCGTCCCCCCTTTCACCTCCTGCCTTTCAGTAGGATGCTTCTGTCTGCTTTCAGTTACTGTCCAGCATCAACTGCATGTTCCAGCATGTCAAGTTTTAATTGTAGTGCTCTGGGCTATCAAGTATACTGCTTCCCATTTTGGTGGTACAGAGAACATTTTATTACTTCATCTCTCTTATTCTAGAGTCACTATTACCCCTCCAGAAGAAAAACTAAAAACTAGCATGTGTCCAAGTTAAAAAAATATATACTTTGCTGGGTGTGGTGCTACACTCTTATAATCCCAGTACTTGGGAGGCTCAGAGAGGAGGATTGCAGGGTTGAGGCCAGCTTCTGCAACTTAGCAAGACCCTGTTTCAAAATAAAAAATAAAATAGGCCTTAAGGTTGTAGCTCAGAGGTAGAATACCCCTGGGTTCACCCCCTCCAGTTATTATCTATTTATCATCTATGTATGTATCTGCCTATCTGTCTATCTGTCTGTCTGTCTGTCTATCTATCTAGTCTGCCTTTTTCCTTTGTGTGGTTTACTTTCATTTTACATAAAGCTTATGGGACAGGATAGCTGCATAAGTTAGCCAAAGGGTTTGAGTTTTAGCGATATGACTAAATGTACTCTGTCTAGTTGAAGATCATCTAGTTCAAAGATACCCTGGCAGGAAGCTGCATGGGAGTTGTTATACGTCATTCTGTTTCCCTGAACAGTCCCTTTGTGTCTGGAACTCTGAGAGCCAGGCGATCTTTTAAGCATTTCTGTAACTAGCTAAAGCCTCCATCAGAGTCTTCTGAATTTCCATCCTTACAATGTTGCCTTTGGGAATTTATACATGCTTCTCAATCATGTGTACAACCAAAGACCAACCTGGCTACTCTTGCCCTTCAAGATAATATCAAACAGGAAGAGATATTAACTTCATTCTATTTTTATGACTTATGCTGGGACAGGTATGGGGACATATGAGGAAAAGAGAGAAAGGAGAAAGGAAGTGCCCCCCCCCAAAGAATACTGTTTCTACAGCCTCAACGCCTACAACTTCGTTTACTGTCATCCTGTGCCCATTTCTAGAGACTGAGAGATTTCTCGGTTACTATTTCAACTTCCTCTAGAGGGCAGCTCCTGGAGGCTCTGCTGTAAGTCCCTCCAGTGTCTCTTAAGATGTGGTAGGTCCCCTTCAGGGGGCAGCTGTGTCCAGGAGCTTGCCTCTAGTAGCACTTGGGAAGCAAGGTCTTGGCCCTTTCCTGGGTTGGAGAGGTCAGAGAGTCCCTGTCATCTCCTTGGCTCCCTGGGTCTTCAGTTGTCTTTCCCAGGGCTCCACTGCTCCTCCTGCAGAAATCTAGTCCCCTGCTCTGCCTGGCTGTCCCCACAGGGCACAGGGGTGCAAATGCACAGTCCCAGCCACAGTCCTTCCAGCCACTAGCTATGCCGTCGATCAGTCGCTCAACCTCTCCGTACATGCTTCAGGCTTTTCACTAGAAAAAAGAGAGGCAGGAGCTACATTGGTGGCTTTCAGACTGTACTGCTCTGCGTTTCCTCAGGGGAGCTGGTGAGTGAGCAAGTGCATGTGTGCGTGCGTGTGTGTGTGAAAGAGAGATATTCTTAGATCCCATATATTTAAACCACTCAAAGCTGAATTAATTTAAGCTGAGCTGCAGGCAAAGTTTTCTCATGCTTACACACAAATCGTCAACACTTCTCCCCTTCCAGCTGCCCTCATCCTGGTATCATTCTCCTTTTTTCAAAGGAAATTCGCCTGGAGAAGAAAGCAACTGTATACATTTCCTTAGCAATTTTAAGATTGTCCCTAAGGAATCCAGGGATCATAACTGCCAAACATTTTAGAATATCTAATAGTCCCATGTAGAATTTCTACCAGACTGATATATCTAATAAAAATAAAATTTTCTTAAGATAAGAAAATATATAATTTCTCATTAAATTTTTATTTTCATGGTATTTAATTCCTGGTATCACAACCATATATGTAACTCTTACACTTTATGGTTATATCTTAATAACCATATATGTAACTCTTACACTTTGAGTTACATCCTAAGTTATGTATGTCTGTTGTTTGCGTATGTGTCTACGTGCATATATTTATGAATATGTGCTTTGGTGGGCTAGCCTGTGAACCCACTCACCACATATAGTAGACATTTCCGGGGGAAAATTGGTGTTGATTTCAAATAAGAATTTCAAAACTTTTAGAAGGCAGCTTGTTTGTAAGTGGGACTCCTGCGGATTACTTGATGCCTCTACAACTCCTGAGTGCTCAGAGACATCGCAGGACCCAGAGACTACATGTCTTCATATCCACTGTATCTGTTAGTTAATTAATTAAATTACTAGATATTCCTTCCTCTGTTGGTATAGGTCAGAAGTCCTCAACCAGGGAGTTTTGCTCCTCAGGGTATATTTGGCAATGTTTGAAGACATTCTTAGTTGTCATGGAGGAGGGAGTGTTACTGGCATCTAGTGGGTAGAAGACAGGAGTGCTGTTAAACATCCTGCAACAGAGTTATCTGGGCCAAAATGGGAATAGTGCTGAAGTTGAGAAATCTGGTATAAGTGGATAAAGATTCAGAAAGATGTCTAGCCAGTGAGAAGGGACATAAAGATACTCTTTTTTTTTTTTTTTTTGCCCGTACTGGGGATTGAACCCAGGGACATCCTACCTCTGAGCTACACCCCAGCCCTATTTTTTTTTTAATTCTTTATTTTGAAACAGGGTCTCACTAAGTTGCTAAGGACCTCACTAAGTAGCTGAGGCTGGCCGCGAACCTGGATCCTCCGGTTTCAGCCTCCCAAATACTGGGATTACAAGCGTGCGCCACCACGCCCGGCTAAAGATACTGTTTTAGCACAAAAGCTCTTCTTTACACAATTACAGCCTCCCTTTTTGTATCAGACTCATATTTGGGTCTAGGTGGTTAAAGCCATTTGGAAGTATTAGCCATTTGCTTGCTGATGGGTAAAATCATCCCTTAAAATTCTTAATTTTGAAGCTGGGCATGGTGGCGCATGCTTGTAATCCCAGCATTTGGGAGGCTGAGACCGGAGGATCCGGGTTCGCGGCCAGCCTCAGCTATCTAGTGAGGCACTCCGCAACTTAGTGAGACCCTGTTTCAAAATAAAAGAATAAAAAATAGGGCTGGGGGTATACCTCGGAGGTAGAATGCCCCTGAGTTCAATCCCCAGTACTG
>PVLC010005000.1:15466-80102 GCA_004027655.1 Graphiurus murinus | reverse complement strand
GCAGTCTGGCTCACTCATTCTAGAGCTTTGGTTTCTGTTTCACCTTCTCACCATTTACTCTATCGGGCAGAGACAAGTGGCAATGGACGTTGTGCCAGGAGAGCTGTTCCAGAGCAGCTGAGAAGGGGGTTCCTATGATGGGAGGGAGGTTTCTGTTGAAGCCTCGCTTCACACCTGGTCAGGGAAAGTGGAGGACTTGGAGAGCCCTCTTCTGAGAACTTGTGACCCTGCGAAAATCGCTCAACTTTCATCCAGTTCAAGTTCTTCATCCTTGAAAGGAAAAACAGACCTGAAGACAACTTCACAGAGGAGCTGGGAGTAACTCCTCAGGAATGATCATAAAGTACTTGGCACACATGAAGGGCAGCTTAAATACCAAATAGTAATTATGTAGCGCCTTTCTGCCAAGGAGTTCTAAACACTTAGACATTACCTCACTGACTCTTTACATCCTTCTCAAGGAGGCATTTTACAGGTAGGTAAACTGAGGCACGGGCACCTGAAAACTCATTTGCCCCAAGTTACTTTGCAAGTTGACCGTTGATTTATAGGTATGGGCAAGGATCCCAAGTCTCTTCCTGTTCAGTTATTAACTGTACACGCTCCCTGATGTCTTTGCCATTAGAGTTGTGGACACTCCTTGGTGTTGGAATGAGTCTTGGTTGGTGTTAAAAAGTCATGTTACATGAGAAGCATGCCTACGGATGTCGTAGTATTTCTAAGTAGTAAATACGTCCACGGTATAAAGCCTGGCACGAAGCAGGCATGAATTCATACATACATATGTATGTTTGTTGGGCGAGCACTGAATTCATTAAGATGGGAGTTTAGCTAGCAGCTGGAAACACTGAATTTTGTGAGCTGAAACCAACACGTTGTAGACATTAACCCTCCATAGAATCTCACTCTGAGTAGCAATGGAATGAAGTTGCTACTTGAAAAAAAAAAAAAAAAAAACTTAAAAAAAATTACACAAATAAAAAGTATAGACAAAGTGCCTCTGTAGCAGAAAAGTGAGAAAATAAAAATTCATCAAAAGAATTCAATAATGATTGTAATGTCCTATTAATATTGTGGTACGTATCCTCCCGAGGCTCTTTCTGGGATAGTGCTGGTGTTTTTGTGAGGATTACAGAGAGCATCAGGAGAGCAATGGGACAGGTGTGCAGAATGGCAGAATCGCACTGAAGCTGAGAGGGGAGAGATGAAAGACTGGAAGGGAGAAGAGTGGGTCAAGGAGAGGGAGCGCGACGCTAGGCTTGCTGGTGTCCCGCTGACCCCTGCCCCTGACATGAAGGGACAGTCTTGCCTGAACCATGGTAGACCAGATGGCTCTGCTGCAAAGAATCGTTGCTTTTCCCTACCCTGCTCCACCACTAAAAACACCGTCCCCCCTTGCAATAGCGGCCAAGAGCCTTTTTTTTTTTCCTTCGGTGACCATTAGAAATATGTCTTAGAACGTAAATATTTACGATGGTGGGAGCATTTGTTCCTTCAGAACCTTATTTTGAGTGCTTCCTGCTAGCCAGAAAGCAATGCAATGCCGCAGATCCCCGCCAGGCAAGGAGCAAGTACAGCAACAATTATCTCTACTCACATCTACTTGTAAACTGTGATAAGTGCTATAAAAGGAACTGATGGAGTCAAGGATAATGGGGCAGCAGGGGACGGACCGAGAGGAACCTAGTCTAGAGGGGTCCAGGGAAGAAGGCCTCTTGCGGGAGGTAACATTGGGGCACAGGTCAGAAGGGTGAGAAAAAGCCAGCCCAAGGGAGGCTGAGTCAGGGAGAGACCTGGAGACAAACTGCGCATTGTGCATTGTGTGCAAAGGGCTGAGCAGGAGCCATATCGAATCTGATATCTAATTCTGATAGGAGAGAGGGCATTAGGAATGCCTAAGTGGTTGACAGAAGAGCAAGTTGCAAAAAAAGGCAGACTGGAATCTTGGGCCCAAAGCTGTCTGTTTTATAGTTCTCCCCAAGGCTGCTGTGTCATTTGAGGAGCACGGAGGACTCTCCTTTCTTATCTTGATGGCCTCCCTCGTCTCATTCTTACCAGGTGCCTGAGATTCTTCTTAGGGTTAAGCCTCTGAGGACAGGCTGTTCATAGATGGTATCTGCAAAGGATAACACATTTGAAGACATCTTCGGTTAACAACTTCATTCAAAGAAGCGGGTCGGAGCGGATTAGCTAGACCCTAATTTATAATAGAGAATCATACGACCCAAATCGGTAGGGAAAGTGGGTTGAGAAAGACCTTCGGGAGCCTCTGGCAAGGAAAATGGACTGGGAGTAGGGGTGTGTGGGTGGGGTCGTCTGCTTCTGGCAGTGGGTGAGATACCAGGTCCTGAAGAACATGTTTTTCTTGGAGAAGGAGCCATAGGAGCGGGCTTGTCCTAATAAAAATAACCCAAACAAAGCAGTAAGTACCTGTTCGAGTACATTCTCCCAGGACTGTGTGCAAAGCACTAAAATCTTGGGCTTTTATGGACAACGAGGTGCAGAGGTGAGCTGGGTTTCAAAACATAAGAGCAACAGGGAACACTTCAGAATGTTCAGCAACGACCATTGATGATGATTAAAGGATTGTAAAATTGAACCTCGAAGGATCAGTTGAAAGAACTGGGGTTACTTAGCTCTCGAGAAGAGGAGACTGAAAAATGACTTAATAATAGACTTTGGAATTATGAGAGTTATTAAGCCGTGTATGGTGGCCAGCTGTTTTGTTGCTGGTGAAGTCAGAAAAAGAATAGGTTTTAACTCAAGCATGGTGGTTTAGGTTAGATTTACAGAGGAACTTCTTGTCTGCAGGAATTGGTAAATAGAGTGGGTTCTTGAAGGCCGAGGGCTTGAATGGTGGAGGACTTTTTAAATCCCTGCCATTTCAGTGACTCCGTGTCCCTATGAAGTGCTACAAAGTGCTACCTTCCTGCTTTGAAAATCAAAGGCATGATTTCTGTTTCCTATTATAATTCTGAAGCTCAGAATCACAGAGGTTTGTAAACATAAATGATGAGGGTAATTTGTCTTGCTTCAATAGCCATTAGAAAAATATGACCCAAAAGAGGGACAGAGTTGCCACATGATCAAACAGTTGCTGTTGATGATCAGAACAGATACATTATGAAGAGTTTGCGGGACTGGGGGTGAGAATGTTTTATTGTTGGGAAAAACTCAGGCTTACTTTGATTTGTATATCCTTGATACAAAAAAAAGGGTTTTATGAAGTCGATTTATTTTCTGTTTCCTTCCCATTGGGAGAAATTAAAAACATTTCCAGGTGACACTAGAGTTCATATAACCTGGAGTTTGAGAGATGCGATCCAAAAAATCAGCCTCAAGGAATTCGTCGTCACACAGGAGGACGGAGAAAGGAAATAGGCAGGATTTCTTTCTGAAAACAGAAACCTTCGTGCATTTAAAAACTGGCAGAGAAGCGAAGTCGGGCAGAGCCAGTCTGAGAAAGGCTGGCTGACCATGTCATTCCTTTTGGATGTCACTCCCCAGGGGCTGGAGAGCTCTGCTTGCTGGGTTAACCTTTCTCAGAGAGGCCAGGCGTCACCGTTTCATGTTTAAGTTGATTCTTTAATCCTTTCTTCTGCATATTAAATATCTTTCTGAGCTACTTTTGAAATAAGTTAGCGCATCTGCAGATGGTTTGCTGCCAACCACTCGGGATAACTTGCTGATGAAACTGTAAAAGGCAAATTATACACACATACACACACACATACACACACACATACTTCTCAGATGAGTTCTTTGTTTTGAACTAAAGTGGGTACAATTTTCTCTATAGGAAATAATAAATAATCAGAGACCAAAGAAACAGACTTTGGAACAGGTGCTGGGTCTGGGAAGAAAGAAAGCCGAGTTGGCGTGGTGTTAGACCAGGGGAAGGAAGAACACTCACGAGACATATTTATCTTTCCTCCCCAAATAACTTGGTCCTCTTGGACCATTTCACCATTTAGACCCTTGAGCCGGGGCACTTTACCTTTCCAAAGCACGCCACCATTGGAGAGCCACCCCCAGCACAGGGTTGGGTCCGACGTCAACCCCACGGCCAGTGACTGCACCTCTCCTTTCTTCCTCGTCTGTGGCATTTCCTCCGTTGGCCTTGGCACTTGGGGTTTTTCTTTAGTCCTTGTCATGATGTCTACATTTGAGTCTCTCCCGTTCCCTGGCTCCCAGATAACTTGTTCTCACAACCCCTAAGAATTCTTACAAACTGTAGTTGCAGGAGACCTTCCCTCCCCCGCCCCCCTTTCTGCTTTCAAGGCCAATAAATTGATAGTGGTGAGGATAACTCCGCCAAAGAGAGGTTTGGCTGACCCCTATTGTTAATCATAATGGAAAGGAACCCTCTTCCTGCATATGTTGTTCTAGGCCAGTGTCTTCATTTCACACACAGGGAGAGTGGAGTTGGGGCTGGGGCAGTCCTTCTGGGCTATTTGCAATGCTTTTGAAATGCCATAGATGTGGCTCTTTTTTCCCCCCTAAGGAATAAACTGTGAAACTGCTTACATAATGGTTTATCAAAAGCAACAGGAGACCCCTGTTACCCACAAAAATTGTTTGGTTATCTGTCCTTCCCTGACCTCCTTACCTCCCCCAAGGACTTTTAAATAAAGGACTTAGGAACTAGCCTCCCTTTCCTTAAGAGAAGTTGATAAAGGCAGAACGAGAGCCTTCAGGGGTCAGAGTTTTATTGAAGCTTGGACACAGGGTTGTGATTATGTCTGAAGCATCATCGAGAGAGAGAGAACTGGGTGTGGTGGTACACACTTGTAATCCCAGTACCTGGGAGGCTCAAGTTCGAAACCAGCTTCAGCAACTTAGTAAGTCTCTCAGCAACCTGGCAAGACCCTGCTTCAAAACAAAAAATAAAAACAAGGGCTGGGGGTATAGCTAGGAGGTAGAATGCCCTTGTGTTCAACCCCCAGTACCATCACCAAAAAAAAAAAAAAAAAAAAAGGATACAGATAAGGGCTGCTGGGTGGCACATTCCTCTAATCCCAGTTCTTTGAAGACTGAGATAGGAGAATTGTAGGTTGTAGGCCAGGGTGTGGTAACTTAGTGAGCCCCTGTTTCAAAATACAGAAGGACTGGGGATGTATGTAGCTCAGAAGTAAATGTCCCTGAGTTCAATCCCCAGTACCACAAGAAAAGAACCAAAGGCTTTAGTGTGAAGGTCCTGAGTTTCTAAGGGAATAAACATGGATGATTTGGGTAGTGTGTCAGTGAAAGTCCTGTGCTTTGCTCACTTTTTAGAGAATTCCCACATGGACTCTTCTTGGATATGAATGGAATTCTACATTGGTGGTAGACATCAGACTTCTGAAGGAGATTTTCTGGGGCCAGGAGTTTTGGGGTTCTCTAATTAGGAAATCATAGACGGTCCAAAATGCAGGATAAATGCCCATTCCATTTTTTAATATAGCACAGTTTTGTTTGTTTTCTATACATTATATGTTGGTTCTTTATTTCGTGAGACCTGAGACAGCAGTTCCTCGACTGAGCCAGGTGGTCTGAATAACGTAGAAAGGAGAGATGCTCCATCCCTTTACTTTAATACACAGCTGTCTAGGACTCAGGCCGAGGATAGGGCCTGGAGAAATTGTCGTATTGAGCTGGGCGTGGTGGCGCACGCTTGTCATCCCAGCATTTGGGAGGTTGAGACCGGAAGATCCAGGTTCGAGGCCAGCCTCAGCTACCTAGTGAGACACTCCAAAACTTAGTGAGACCCTGTTTCAAAATAAAGAATAAAAAATAGGGCTGGGGGTATACCTTGGAGGTAGAATGCCCCTGAGTTCAATTCCCAGGCCGCAAAAAAAAAAAAAAAAAAAAGAAAAGAAATTGTCGCATTGTAGTTAATTTGTCACCACCTAGCTCAGCGGTAGCATTTGACTGGGAGAAGTCAATGGAAAGGGACTGTGCTAGACAAACAGCTTCAAGCATGGATTTTTGCTGAGGCCCAACCTTCATTATCAGTGAGAACTCTGGAGAAACCTGAGCAGGGGATGAGCCACCTCTTTATTCCCTTCAGTTAGGAGAGCTGAAATGTTAAGTAAGGAAAAATTTGCAACTGATTTGGGAAAAAATCTAACGCTGAATGACGGCAGGTAGCTTTTGTAGCATGAAATTTGTGGCACAAACTGACCAGAGGAAGGAAATCTGATGATTGGGATCGATGCCTGCAGGTATTACCATTTTTGCTGAGCACCTGCATGTTAAGAACGCAACAGGATGAGCCAGTTATAGCTGTGAATAAAAGCTTTTATGGGGAAGGGAGAAATCCTTGTGTTTGAAGAAATAGATGGCACGTCTAGCTAATTTATAAATATCTCCTTTCATTCCTTTCTAAACTGGAATAAATTGCCCCCAAAAAATCTATTGGGAGAATATATATATGTGTATATATATATATATATATAGATATACATATATATATATATATTTTCTTTCTTTCTCTTTCTTTCTCTCTTTATCTTTCTTTCTTTCCTTCTTTCTTCCTCCCTCCCTCCCTCCCTCCCTCCCTCCCTCCCTTCCTTCCTTTCTTTCTTCTCTTTTTTGCTATTACAAAGAGCTCCTGAAGTTGACCTGTAGTTGAGTTCTGTTGCTAGTACTAACCAAGGCCAGTTCTTGGGATTGATTCTGAGAGTTATCACATCGGGTAAATGTAGTCGTCACACTGGTCTCTCTCACATTGTATCTAGGTTTTTGGAAGGCATCTGATTTGTCATTTATTTAAAATAACTGTGTATCTTAAAATAACTATATTATAGTTTAAAATAGCTATTTGTATAATAAAATAATTTTTTATGTATTAGGATCTTAAATCCCAAGACCTCTATACAACTTACAAAATTCAGTTAAATTTTTAAGAATTTAATTTTTAGTTGATAATAATAATTGTACTTCAGTGGAATTCTAGTGTTGGTACTTACAACCTTTTGTTCTTAGTGACCTTGATAATTGAGATATGTTGGCCTTTGGAAAGGAAAAATCATCTTTGGTAACATATCCATATACTTTGTTTCTCTATTAATTGTGTAAACATTTATACCTTGCCTGTTCTATCTCAGGGCCTTTGAATGCTAAGGGCTGATGAAGTAACTTTGAGAGTTTAATTTGAAAGAGCCACCAGCACAATTGGGAACTAAGCCAAGAATAATACCCGGTATTATGTCGAATATACCTGGACATAAAGAACTTAACTTGTAGTGAATTTTATTTCTAGTCACGTATACAAGTTTATGCCTAGTAAATCATATGTGACTGTCAACGGTCCACACTTTGTCCACAACCAACTCTCCCATAGTTTTCAGTCCCATCCCCACCACACCACTCTGCCCTTATTGGAGACCCAATCCCCCCCAGTTTCCACTTTCAGTTTATCATGCTATTTCTTTGTGTGCCTTCTCTACTTTCTTCTTTATCAGTCACTAGACCCACTTCCTGACCAGAGCAGGGAAGCACTTCTCTGCCTGAGAACATTTAGATGTGAAGAAAGGGTTCCAAAGCTGGTAGAGTCAAGCTCACACTCATCTACTTCAAAGTGTGCTTTGGTGGGGTGGTAGAAAGGATAAAAACAAGTAATCATGGGTTCATGAGGTTCTGTGCTGGATGCTTTATATCCAAAGATGTCTCTTTTCCAAATGAGGAAACTGAAACCTCAAAGAGCTTGCCTTGGCTGACCCAACCCTTCATAATGAAGCAGGAAAGTCGACTCTGGTTTTCTGACTTGAGCTCAGTACTTTTCCTATCGCTTGAAGATCCTTGGGTAATTCTGGGGGGAAAACCTTCTAGAACTCTGTAAATATCAGTGTTTAAGCAAATCTAGGCTGACTTAGCTGCGCAAATATCATTCCAGGTCCTTTGACCTGTCCTTGGTAGAGTGTGAAGTATGAAGGTGTAGAGGGAAAGGCAAAGGAGCAGAGAGTTTCCAGTGATGCTCAGCAGGACACCTTTGGACTCCTCTGGGCTTTGCTTATTTTTACTAAGCCACCTCTCCTTCTTAGGGGAGTTAGAATTATTATTAGTCACAATAAAGAAATATTCTCATCTACTATGTGGGATTTTTTTTTCTGATTAGTTTTTAATGTTATTGTAGATAGATGCTCTGCCAGTAGAAAGTAGTAGTTTTGAAACTTTTAATAATTTAGATTATGTGGAAAAAGTTCTGTTTTGGTGAAACATAACATTGTAGGACTGGTAATAAAAGCATATTTGTGGTGTTCAATGCTTTTGTTTTGGTAGACAGTCTCCCTGCTGTGACCCAAGAAGCCTGACCGCACACAACTTAGAGGAAGGAAGATTTATCTGCTCATGATTTTGGAGATTTCAGAGTTTCAGTCCATGTTAGGACATGTCTGCAGAGGTCAGGGCCTATAGGTGGGAAACAGAGAGAGAGAGAGAGACAGAGAGACAGAGAGACAGAGAGAGAGAGAGAGAGAGAGAGAGAGAGAGAGAGGCAGGCAGACAGAGAGAGAGAGAGAGAGAGGGGAGGAAGGACCTTACGTAATTCCAAGGCCACACCCCCAGGGACCCCTCCTCAATAATCAAGACCCTCCTCCAACATGGCTGCCTATTCCCAGTCAGGTGCCGGGAAACATTATAAATCCAAACCATTACAATAGCTTCCAATTTTTTAAACATTGGTTTTAAAAATTTCAGAAAATTCAGAATGCATAAAGAAGAAAGTAAAAGTCTCTTGCAACTCTATACCAAAGATAATCTCTCTTTACATTTTGATATAATTCCATTTTATACCTTTTTTCATCCCCTAAACTGGTTTCATTTTATTAGAGGGAATTGTCTACATACCCCGATTCATCATCTCAAAATTTGTGTTTAGTAAAAAAATGAAGATTTTTTGATCAGTTAATTAGCTTGATTTACTCATTCCACATTATATACAAAAATAATAATTAAAAAAAAAAACGGAGCTGGGTGTGGTGGTACACACCTATAATACCAGGACTTGGGAGGCTGAGACAGGAGGATCACAAGTTTAAGAACAGCCTCAGCAAGTAGTGAGACTGTCATCAACTTAGCGAGACCCTGTTTCAAAATAAAAATAAAATAGGACTATTGGTGTAGCTCAGAGGTAGAAGGCCCCTGGCTTCAATCCCCAGTGCTACACACACACACACACACACACACACACACACACCCTCTCAGTTTTGTAGCTTCAGGAGATGAGGGTCTCTCAGGGCAGACATTGGGGTTTCAGGTGCTTTGAGTTGGATTTGGAGTCCCTGGGATCATCTTTTTCTTTCCCCATTTTGCCCTGTGACATGAGCAGCAGCCTGAATTCTTATCTCATTTTTTGGTTTGACAGTAATGTTCACACGTATCACACACAGGATCACCCAGATTCTTGACTCCTAAAGTGTTTGGTTAGCATATTCAGTAGTGGTATTTTGCGTGCAAAGGTAGACATTTTAAAGCTTACTCTACAAAAATGGGCACAAAATTGCCTATTCTCATTCCTCTAAAAGCATGATAGCCCCGTGGATTATTTGTTTCCTGATATGGTTGCCCGCCTCAGAATATAACTTCCGTTCATGGGACAGTTTGCTCCTTTCTTTTCTTCTGGTCTCATCTCCCCTTTCACCTTCATTTTGTTTTACGGGTGCTTTCAAGATGTTGAGTATGCTCAGCAAATAAGAATGTGCTGTGCTCAGCGCTGTAGTCAGCTTTACGGTTGGGGTTAGAAGGGAAGACTAGAGGGCGTCTCTCGGGTCTTGTCTTGAGGCTTCTTTAGGGATCTGTGTGTGTGTGTGTGCCTTTGGAATGGTCCTGTGGACCTTAGCCCAGGATGTTCAAATCAGCCCTGTAGTCTGGCCTTTGAGAAAATAGTATATTCTATATCTGTGTAGTTTACAATATTTGCATCAACACTGATGACTTCACAATAGCTCTGGGAAGTAGGCAGAGAAGATGTCATTTGACACGTGAGGAAGAAGGATTGAGAAGTTAAGGACTTGTCAAGTTAAGGACCAGTGAGTGGAAGAGTTCTTTTTCTCTGCCCCTTCCATAGGTGGTACATTGTCTGGAGATAGGACAGGTGGGAGGACAATCCAAGGTCAGACAATGCCCTTTGCTGTTCCTAAACTTCTGGAAACACAAAAGATGGTAGGGTGTAGATTTAAGACTCGTAGAAAATGCTGAAAATTACAACAATATTGGTTCCTACGTATGTCTGGAAAGTAAGAAGCGTCCTGCTTGGCAAATGCTTTGTTTTAAGGTATGAAGTCTACCTGGAAGTGTAACTGGAAGTATTATCATTCATTCATAGCTTTTAAAAACAAAAACCAGCCCCGAGTGTTTGATTTTTTAACGTCAGGGAAGGCAAAGTGAAATAGAGAAAAAGTAGCGGCAACCGTGAATTGGGGCATTGGTTCCACAGAACAATGCAAGAAGAGAAATAAGCCAGGGCCTGGGGCGGGGAGTGGGGGCAGGTGACCACTGTGGTTCACCCTCTGTGAAAGTGTACAGAAAAGCCTCTGGGGTGTGGACCAGGCCTGTGAAGATGCTCTGCAGAGATGCCTATGGGATCCCGATGAATGCCCGTGTCCTGGGATTGAAGTTACAAACAAGAACTGCCCTAACTTGTAGGCATGCAGAGTCTCTATAACCCCTTAAATTATTATTATTTTTTTAGTTCAATACAATAGGATTTATTAAAGACAGTGTTCAAGCTGGGGGTGTCCTGGCTTGATGTCCTGCGCCGGGGAAATAAAGGTTCAAGGGCGGTGAGATGCTAGACCCGCAGTAATCTCAGCTACTCAGGGAGCTGCAGTAGGAGATTGCAAATTCCCAATTGCCTACAAGTTTGAAGCCAGCCTCAAAGACTCTAAAAAGCTCTGGGGATATAGCTCAGTACTAAAGCATACTGGCTTCATTCTTCAACACACACACACACACACACACACACACACACACACACACACACCACAGGTGCAGGAGTAGAGGGAAATATTTGCCACAAAATACTAAGCAGGTATCAAGCACAACCTTTCTAAAACAGGATGTAAACTGTAGGGTCTTGGGGTGTAGCTCAGATGCAGCTCTGTTCTACCTACCAATAGTCTAGTGTAGGTTCCATCCCAGCATGGGAAGTAGGGTTGACTTGCATACTTACAGGTACTCTGAGCCAGCCCACCTATCCAGGCCTCCCTCCTGCTACACCAATGAGGGATCAGGAGGCAGCAAGAGTTCTTCCTGTTGAAACTTGCCCTGTGTCCAGGATCACTAAGCCATTTTTCAGATGCAGATTGCTGCTATGGCTAAGCCTCTTAACACATCTCCATAGTCCCTTTGGGTGGCTAAATGGACTAGGAATACTGCAGGTACCCAGATAACATGATTGCAAGAGATTTGGAATTGCCTTAGTTTAGGAGCTAGGATTGCTAATTTCAAAGTGGGATATTCATGTCCAAAATAGTAGACATGCGTTAACGGGAAATATGCAGAGAACTGAGCAAGAAGTGAAGTCAGTATCCTCAGGACGGGATTCCCAGATAACCAAGGAAAGTGTTTCTTTTCTACCCACCAGTTTCTTCTTTGTGGTGGGCAGCATAGGCCCCTGAGGCCCAGGATTGTCTACACTACCTGCTTCTATCAAAAAATAATGTGGATTTTTTTTTTTTTTTTTTTTTGTGGTGGTGGTCCTGGGGATTGAACCCAGGGGCATTCTACCTTCGAGTTATGCCCCCAAGCCATTTTTATTTTTTGTTTTCAAACAGGGTCTTACTAGGTTGCTAAGGCCAGTCCTGAACCTGTGATCCTCCAGTCTCAGCCACTCAAGTACTGGGATGACATGTGTGTGCTACCATGCCAGGCTTGATTTTCCACTTTCAATATGATAAAACTGTATTCCCTCAGGGCAGGTACAGCCTCACTGGGTCTACTTCATAAAAGCCTTCTCACACAGAATTACCGTGTTAATGTACCGGCTTGTTGAAGACACTCGAAATTTGGATCCTCTTTTTCTCTCCATTGCTCAAGTCAATGAGACAGTCATAGTCCTGTTGAACATCCACTTTGTGCCTACAAACTATGCCAACTGCATATAAATTTGGAATATAAGGCACAAAATTCTACTCTTAAAGGATTAAAATAGAGTTCGGGAGATAGCACTATAATTAACAATCAGATGGCACTTAAATATTCAACAAGTATTTATTGAATCCCAACATAGTCCAGACGTTCTTCTTCAGATTAGGGATATAGCCTTTAAGAAACATACGACTTTCTTTCCCTCATGGAGCTTGCACTCTTTTGGAAGAGGGAGAAAACAAGCAAATATGTAGATAATGATAAGTGCTTTAAGTAAAAAAATTTGGAGTAAGGGGATAGGGATTAATGGGGGTGGGGCTATATGGACTGAGTTTCGTGTAGGTCAGGCAGGCCTGGATGGTGATCCACCTATGAGTGATAGGCAAAGATCCAGGCAACAGAATGTCAAAAGTAAAGACACTCAGCTAAGCTCTTTGGCATGTTTAAGGTGTAGCTAGAAGGCCCACGAGGCTGTGGCAGAGCGAATGAATGGGTAAGTGGTAGACAGTGGTGTAACGAGGCAGGTGGGGTGCGCAGTGGTACTGTAAGGCCCGGATCATGTAGACTGTAGACCAAGAGTCTGCAGTTCAGGGTAGGCCCGGTCTAGAGGTATTCAGTGATATTCAGCTATCGGGCTGAAAGAAATAATTTTAGAGTAAAGGGAGAGAAGAAATGGGTCAGTAACTAGAAGAGGGAGATAAGGCATAAGAAAAACAAAACAAAACAAAACAAACATTTGGACTTTGAATTACAAAACCAGAACTCTCCTGCCGACCCATCCAGAGAGAGAGAATGCCTGGAGCAACCACTTTGTCTTTCTGGGCTTTGACGTCTTCAGCAGAAAAATGGTGATTATGAAACCTACCTATAATGATGATGAGAAGGGAGAGTCTGGTTAGAATTTGTCATCATTAGTGTGTGATAGGAATTCTAAGAGAAAGATGCTGTTCCTTAGAGGAAGCTGAGTCCTGAAGAAGACAGATGTGACTGATTGGGTCTGACTGCAGGCGTTTGAGAAAGGCACAGGGATGGGAAAGACCAGAGCATGTGAGAAGGAAGGAAGGAAGGAAGGAAGGAAGGAAGGAAGGAAGGAAGGAAGGAAGGAAGGAGAAAGGCTGAATTGGAACAGAGGATGCCCTTGGCAGAGGAATCCAAGGGGCAAAAGTCATCAGAAGGGCCCGAGTCGGCAAGCAGGCAGTAGGGTGGCCTCCTTAGTTCTCCGGCAGGATGGTTGAAAGGGAGGCCTTTGGGTTTCTACCGGATGCGGAATTGCAGGGATTGGAGCAAATTCTGTCTCTGCCTGCAGAAGAGCCTCCCGCGTTGGGAAGCATCTGGTACACTTGAGTTTGGTGTGGGAGACTCAGGAGGAAGACACGGGGAGTAAGGAGCACAGGGCACGGACGCCAGATGGGAAGGAACCCCCACACCCTAGCGTGATGGGAATCAGGATTGCGCTTCACTGTCAGGAAGTTTGCACGCCATTACAGTCAACGGAGAAGGAAAGTACAAAAGGTAGGCATATTTTAAGAAGGGGAAACACCCAGGAAACAAATCCTAGGTCATCAAGTCCACAAAGGGTTTCTGAGTACCTACCATGTGCCGTCGCAGTTCTTGGTACCCCTCCGGGCGCTCTTCCAAGCTCAGTTCTAACTACAGACTGTAGGATACTTAATAGCAGGAAATGTGTGGGAGGAAGCCAAACTGTACCGGAACCAGGCTTACATTCTTCTTGTCTTATGAAGGATTTTATGTATTTTTCTGTGCTTGTCACATTCTTTGCTAAGTGAGTTAGTAATATTTATTAAATGAACGAGCAACATTGATTTAAAAAAGGAATTGACAATATAACTTAACTAGCCTTAAACATGCTTCCAGGGCAACCTGTGGCTACAATGTGTTGACTACATTTGGTTTGTCCAGTTGCTAAAGAAGACTGTCAAATCCAAGCCCCCGCCTGGACGTGGTGCCACATGCCTGTACTCTAGCTACTCAGGGAGCTGAGGCAGGGGGACCTTAAGTTGGAGGCCAGCCTTGGCAACTCATGAGACCTGTCTCAAAATAAAAAGTAGAAAGGGTTGGTGATGTAGCTCAGTGGTTCAATACCCCATACCAAAAAAGGAGTTAAAAAACAAACAAATAAAAACACCACCTTGCCCTCTTCCCTGACAGCTATTCATGTGACACACATCAAATAAATAATCAAAATGAAAGGCACGAATTAAGATAAACTAAGAGAAACAATTTTTTTTTAAAAAAGTTATATTTCTGGCAGTCTGCAGTAGGGAAAATTTCCCTTACATGAAAGGATTTAGAAGCAGAGAGGTGAACAGCAGGTACTTTTGTCAAGATGTGAAGTAAGCCGTGCTTCTCCTTCTGAGCCTGTGAGGAGGACTAGACCCTCACGTAGGGAATAAGAAGTGGGGTGCCACTGGTCCACCCCGGTTCATTCTGCATCAGGCTAACGGGGGTGACGGTTCTGTCGCTGCTTCTCCTCGACATTGGTGGTCTCACAGGTGTTGTGCACATCCACGGAAAGGATGTCTAGGACAGAAACGTAGCACTGGTCCTGGAGGCTTAGGTGAGAATGAACAAATGCATGAATAAATGAGCTCGCGTGTTGACAAAGAACTGATTTAAACACGAAATAACGAGTCCCCACTAAGTTTTGAACTGTAGTCTTTAGTAATTCATCAGGGCAGGGACTCTGGTTTGAATGATTTGTGTGGCAACAATATGCCACTGTTCACAATAGAGTTTAAAAAAACTGTGCAGAATATTTGTAATTGATGTCATTAAGTGAGGGACATGGGTTTGGGCTTTAAAGCAGATGTTCCGTGGTTAAGATTAATTTCTTCTAGCAATGGTTTTGGAGGTCGAAACCAAAATGCGTACAAAAGTAAACATTTCCCTTTCAGAGCAAATCATTTGATCGCAGATGAATGAAACGTAAGCAAGTCGGCAACGGCTACAAGTTAATTTCCACATAGATGTCTGGAAAGCATCACCATTTACTCTACTTTTTGCTAGCCATCTTGTAATACCGTCTCCGTGCTCCTGTAAGAAATGGAACTGTGAGCGAGTTGCTTGTGTAACCCCAGACTTGTTTTGGCCGGCCAGACTGGAGGTTGCTGTCAGCTTCGTAGGGAGGAGCCAACAGTGCTCCTAAACTAATCAGAAGCTCCTCACAGTCAGCCTCTCTGTCCACATAACATTGACCAGCAACTTCTAAAGAGAAGGAATCCTTACCAAATGGTGTAGTTCCTGGTTTGCCTTTTTTCTCTCTGGTCTCGTCAGCCTAGGAAATAAAATACATGCTGATACTTTCCAATGGAAATAAAAGGCATACCATTACTCTCCAATAGAAATAAAATCTTTCCATGCGGAACCAAGAGGGAAAAGTCTGTACAAGGAAGCATTTATAGCATCCTCACGCATATTTAAAGTGAGTGAATTAACTAAGACATAAAATATTAAAGTAATCCAATGAGGCAGCCTATATGCTAACGAGACTGCTATTAAGGCATTTTAAGTGCCCTATTATTTTTTTTTTTAAATGGAGGACTATTTTCTTTCTGGCTTGAGAGAAAAATTCTTTCCAACATTAATCTTTATTTAATTTGGTATATTTATTTCTTACTCTTGTCATTGCCATACCTAGAATTAAAACTGATAGATATTTCTCAGCATAAGTATCATAGTATTAAACCAAAGATATACCTATGCAATGATGCACAGATTTATTTAAAATGAAACAAATCAATTCTCTCTCCTCTTACTTTTGTCCCTCTTTCCTTTCAGTTCACTTTTCCCTGGGCAGAGTAGGGAATCTCAGTGTATTTGTTGTTATTCTTAAATTAGATCATATTGGGACAGTACAGTGCAATATTTGTCTCCCGAGCTTCACTTTATTCTGGAAATACACCAATTATTATGACTGTTTCCATCCTTATTAATTTGTAGGAAAAGATGAACTAGACAAGGAATTGGGCTCGTGGTGGACCGTGTTCAAAATTAGAAGAATGTTCACAACCGCAGAGATAATTTGGCTTTTAAGTGAGCATTTGTAGGTTCCCTGTATCAGGGACTATGTCTTTTCATCCTCACGTACAAGATCCCGGCTCAGTCTCTGTTAGGTATCAATTAACTGCAAACTTTTCAAATGAGTAAGTGAACTGTTCAGTGATTGCTAAACCCAAGAAGCACCCTAAACAGAACCATGATTTTCCCCTGTTAGTGGATTAAGACAATGACATAAGAATAATGAAAATAAAATGAAATACAAATCCCTCGTTTCATTTTGATAAGTGTCACCTTGGGAAGTGGCATCTGCAGTGGCCCTTGGGTGGCATGCACTGCCTGAAACCAGATTAGAATGTCCTTTACTTTTCTCTCTACAGAGCTGGAAAAACCAGCTCAGGCTACTGCTGCAATATTATCCAGAACTGACTTTATTACAGGAAATGGGGGAATTTCCTCCTTCAGAATCTGTATACGATTGACCGAAGATGTAGCTTGTTCATCCACTTTTCTCATTTGGCCCTAATGAATGGCCCTACATCAGTTATAGCACGGGTTGCCATTTCGATAGCTGCGGGCGCCTACCTGTGCCTTCACCCGGTGAATGGATTTTTTAGTCTGACCAAAGACTGTGCTGAGTGTGACCCGCAATGACTCTCATTGCACAGTAGGCTTGTGGCGCCTTCTTGAGTATCAGGAACATTCGTGTGTGATGCGGCTGCTTCACTGCTTTCAAAACAAGGAAATGGTGACGGGAGTCATTTGTATTCTCAAGTACAGAAGACTTGCTGTCCCTGTGTCTCCAAAGAGAAATGCTTTAGAATCTAAATGTGCCTCTCTCTTGTCTCCACCGTAGTGCTTTATAGTTCATGCCTCAGTTCTGGGGAGAAGAGAATCCTTCTGAAATAAGTTTGCCTGCATTGTGACATACCTGTTGGCATTTCATAGATGCTCTGAAAACTCCAAGTTTCTAGCATGGTCCCTGAGGGTCTCTCAGAGACGTCGCTCAGCAAAAGAACGGTAGAAGGATGAAAACATGACAGCTTTTAGTTCATTCTTCTGAAATATTAAGCCAGGCGTGGTGGCGCATGCTTGTAATCCCAGCGTTCGGGAGGCTGAGACCGGAGGATCCGGGTTTGAGGCCAGCCTCAGCTACCTAGTGAGGCACTCTGTAACTTAGTGAGACCCTGTTTCAAAATAAAGAATAAAAAATAGGGCTGGGGGTATAGCTCGGAGGTAGAATGCCCCTGAGTTCAATCCCCTGTACTGAAAAAAAAAAAGTCTTTCATGGTTACTTATGCGATTGTGATGTTTTGGGGATATTTAATAGCAGGTAAATAGTATTATTGGTGATGAGAGTCCTGTTCTCAAAGGACGTTAGTACTGTACTTTCCTGGCTTAACAAGTATCAGACTTAATCGATTTGAGCTAATATAAACTCTTCAGGTTATGAAAAAGCAGCCTGGTCTACTTGATACGGTCATATATGTTTAGCTTAGAAGTTTATCTTGATTATCTGTAGGAACTTAGGAACCCCCACCCCCCAGCTCTAATCTTACATTAAAAATATCAATAATACCTAGCACTGTATAATATTTATGATAACCCCGTAAGATTGGTACCAGCATGAGCCCAATGTAACTGTGAAGGGAAAAGGGCCTGGAGAAGTTAAATAACAGGCCTGAGTCCTCAAACCAGTGAGGTGCAGAGCCAGCCCTGGGCTTCGGCATCATCTTCCAAGCCTGAGCTCCTGCCTGGCTGATATGCGCCTCGCAGCCTGGTTGGATGGTCTTTCAGGTCCCCAGGAAAGAGGGCCCTTCGGGCTTTGGCATCTTCACAGGTGGCCTGAGGGAGCCCTTAAAGTATTACCATGCTTTGTCGAGTTTTGTAGGAGTCTGACGGGAGTAGAAAGTTTATCTTTTCCCCCTTTGTCTCAGGGAGAAATGAGTCTTGTTTCCACAAAACAGATTATTGTTGGGGATGTTCCCTCCCTCCCTTCCTTCCTTCCTTCCTTCCTTCCTTCCTTCCTTCCTTCCTTCCTTCCTTCGTGTGGTACTGGGGATGGAACCCAGGGGCATTCTACCTCCGAGCTACACCCCCAGCCCTATTTTTCATTCTTCATTTTGAAACAAGATCTCACTAAGTTGCGGAGTGCCTCACTAAGTAGCCGAGGCTGGCCACGAAGCTGTGATCCTTCTGTCTCAGCCTCCCAAGTACTGGGATTACAAGCATGCACCACCACGCCCGGCTGTATTTCTTAACCAATATAATTTGTGCACCTGAGCAACTCCTCCTGGAATCTTAGAGTTGTCATCAAGGGCCGATTTGGTTCTATGTTTAACAGATAAAGAAACTTATAAATCGCCCCTGCAGGGTTTTATTGTTTATTTGGTCAGATTTACTGCCCTAAAGCATCCCTTTTCTTTATTACTCTTTTGAACTAAAATCTTATGTCTCTTCTTTCTAACCACCAAACTCATAATAAGAGTCAGATTCGTGGCCTCCGCTTCCTCGTCACCCACTCTCTGTGTGTCTCCGGCAGCCTGGCTCCTGCCGCCCAGCTGGACTGACTGCCGTCCAGAAGGTTGCTAGCGATGGCCCGACCTCGCTCCTCTCCGGCACCGGCACCGTGTTCCCCATCCTAGTCCCTTCTGCAGACTACAACCCTGTGGCTTACCTCTTCTGTAGCAGTCCCTGTCTTCTGCCGCCTTTTCATATTCTAATTTCCTCCTGCCCATCCGACTTCTTTCCCTTCTCTTTTGCTTGATCGTTTAGACCCCCACTACCTCTTACACAGGGACGTTAGCACCGTCCCCTCTCTCCCCGCTTCCTGTCTTGTTCATTGAAGGGATGGTCACATGAGCAGCCACTTTGATTTTATGAACAACTTCCAAGTCTTTATCTTGCATCCCTACCGTCTTCAATTTCCCCCTCTCCCCTTTCCCTGAAATGAGTGTTGCAGAATTCTTTTGATCTTTAAATACTTCATCTCTGCAAAAGCTGTTCCCTCCTTACCGTCACATAGGGGATTCTAGTGATAAGCCAGAATTACTACGGAATCTTACCTCTGCCGGTGGTTTTCCTTGTAAGGTTCCTTTACACGGTGCGGCAGCGCAGTCTTCCTAAGACTCAGCTTGCATTATGTCACCTTGATGCGTTCCTGTGGTGACCCTTCAGTGGTGTCCTGTATACCTGTCACCCAGTCAGTCCATTTCCTTAATCCCAGAATGACCTAGCCCCATTTTATCTTTACAACCCTGGTCACTTTCCTACATACATTCTTAAATGTAATCCTGTGGCTTTTTTTTGTTTGTTTTGTTTTTTGTTTTTTTTGTACTGAGGATTGAATTTAGAGGCATTCTACCTCTGAGTTATAACCCCAGACCTATTTATTTATTTATTTATTTATTTATTTATTTATTTATTGCAGTACTGGGGATTGAACCCAGGGACATTCTATCTACGAGCTATACCCCCAGCCCTAATTTTTATATTCATTTTGAAACAGGGCCTCACTAAGTTGCGGAGGGCTTCACTAAGTACCTGAGGCTGGCCAAGAACCTGAGATCCTCCTGTTTCAGCCTCTCAAGTACTGGGATTATAAGCATGTGCCACCATGCCTGGCTTATTTTTATTATTTATTTATTTATTTTTATTTTTTTCGGATTGAACCCAGGGGCATTCTACCTCCGAGCTACATCCCAGCCCTGTTTTTTAGTCTTTATTTTTAAACATGGCCTCACTAAGTTGCAATGAGGCTGGCTGTGAACCTAGATCATCCGGTCTTAGCCTCACAAGTACTGGGATTACAAGTGTGCGCAACCATGCCCAGCGTATTGTTTATTTTTGAAACAGGATCTCCCTACTGCTGAGTGTCTTGCTAAATTACTGTGCTAATCTTGAATCTGCATCCTATCTCAGCCTCCCAAGCACTGGGATTACAGGTGTGTGCCACCACACCCAGATAAATGTAATCTTTTTTATAACAAATACTCAATAACTTCCATTTGCTGTCCTGAAATGAAAACCGGAGGTTTTCTATGTCTACACAATTTTCAGAAGATCAGTGTAATGCTATGACTATACTATTAAAAAGAAATGAAGGAACTTCATTTAAAACAAAGTTATATTTACTGATTTTAAAAATCTAAACCCTTGAAGGAGAGGATGCTGGGAAGCCGAATGGACCGGGCAGCTGCGTGGACATGTGTAGAACCACTTTCAATGTGACCGCTACAAACTGAGATCAATGCAACTGTGTGTTAGTGGCTCCGACGCCAACTAACTGGGGGTAAAGAGTGTATGAAATGTAGACTTTTGTTCCTGAAAAAACCTTGGTCTTTAGCTAGTTTTATTTCTAAAAAAATGTAGTGTATAAAAACCGTAGGGAAAAGACTCCTTGATATTTAAGTAGAGTTTAGGTCTAGGCTTAGGTCATCGGAACTCACCTACTTGAGTGTTGGATGGGTCTTCTCCAAGGTTGCGAGGGGTGTGGAAGAACTTTTCATTCTGTGGGACTGTCCTGGGCCCACCAGATTACAATTGTGCACCCCCAACTATGTGATAATCAAAACGGCCTCCCGCAGGGGCTCAGAGGACAGGGGCTAGCCCCAAGCGTGCTCTCCATTCTGGAATGGGCCTCAAACGTTTCTGGCTATACAGCTCCTTTCATGCTGTGCCTTTTGCTTTGAATACCGGCTCTCATTTCCATCTTTGAAACCTTACCCTTTTGAAACCTAATCTGTCTAACATAAATGGTATATATTCCATTAAGTTTCCCTTCAGGAGTGATGTCTGTCAGTCTAAAATTGCCGCCTGGCTGCAACGTTTTGCCATTCTTAAAACAGATTGCTTCGTGTTAGTTATTTGTGTACAGCGATTACCTTACCTAGCAGCTTGGTACAGAACACATATTATAGAAGGTCGCACTCGCCAATGTTTCTTGTGACTGCGTTGCTGCCTGGCACATACTCGGTGCCCAGTGAATGACTTTTATTGTGTAAATGAATGGATAGTAGAAAAACAAAGAAAGATTGGTTCCGATTTTAGCACTTAAAGCTTACTTCTGTTTTTTGATATTTGCATTTTATCTTCGAAGAGTACCAAGTAATATAAGAAAAGCAAAAGTCATGATGTCTGTAGGTATGCTCGGTCTGTATATTATACTTATAAATGTATATTCACTGGAATTATTATTAAATATAAGGTCATTCTCTACCCATAGCAAGAGTTTGGAGCAAAACTAAACCAGCATTCAAACATTCAAACATGGTAGAAAGAAATGTGGATAAAAGTACCTTTTTTTTTTTTTTTCCATTCAATTCTGAAATGTACAGATAAAATCAACTTTGAAGTCAATCAGGCTGCCTGTGCAATTTCCCCGTTTTCTCTCCTTTATTCAGAAACCTCAAAACCACTGCTTTGGGTAATTCCCTCAAGATCGCCTCCTACCACATACAGTCTAAGAGTAAGCAAGGTTTCCAAGAACAGAAAGCTTTCAACTTTTTTTCAAGCATCCCCTTTCCAGTGACAGGAGCGAGGAATGCCCAGCGCTCACCCCTCCACCTCCCGTCTCTCCCCAGAGAAGTGGAGCATTTGTGCAGTATCTCCTGCCGTGGCTAACTCCATCACCAACCCTCAACCTCCTAACAATATCCGTATGAAAGAAATCAGACCCCCTTCGACAATGAAAAACACATTGAAGCTACCGCACACCACCGTTGCCACTGGAAAATAGATATTATTCTTTCTGTCAATCCAACTGCAGTAGCCTGGCAACATACAGCTTGCGTGGTTGGAGTTTCATGGGCTTAAATAGGCAAATCCCATAGGTGCTAATCAATAAAAGTATCGATACTGCGTATGATGATGAGAAATTTAACAGCCCTTTGTAATTCCCCCCCCCCCTGAGGTAGGAAGTGTTTGGCTTTAAACATAGAGACCATGTAATGTGATCCAAGAAAATGATCTGACCAAATGCCAGGATTCATTTCTATTACGTTCTTTCCATCTCTGGCCTCAGATGCATTTGAGCCTCTACCCAAGCTTGATAGAAAAATTCTCTGACTTTGGGCAATTCACTTGATTAAAAACCAGCACTTCTCGTAGTTTGAGAGAGAGAGAGAGTAGAATACAAAGATATCCTCTGCCTTCAAGGTTTCTACATAGAGCCAGGCAGTTTGGAACTACCTGCCAGAGATCACAGCATAGTATAGGGTAAAGTCACAGAAGTGATAGAGACCAGAGTACCAAAGATTTTGGGGATCCACACTGATTTTAACCCCCTTCCCAGTCTTCTCTGGTGCCTGAAATACTTCTGTGAGTCTCTGTGAGCTTTACCCTTGGGCCGAGAAATCTTCTTGTTCGCACTTGGGTGGGCATAAAAATGTTCCACCTCCAGGCCTGCTTCCCTTTGTAAAATAGATGAGTATCCTTTATCCGAAATGCTTGGGACCAGAGCTGTGGCAGATTTTGGAGTTTGTAGGAGTTGGGAATATTTGTACAGACTTTACCAGTTGAGCATTCCTATCGTGAAAATCCAAAATGTTTCCATCTCAGAAACTTTTTGAGCATCACGTGGGCTCTCAAAAAGTTCAAATTCTGGGGAGTTTTCAGATTTTGTACTTTTCACTGGAGATGCTCAACCTGTCCACGTCTCTGATGACATGCCTCGCACTGTGTGGCTCTTAGGTTTGTTAGCTCAAGAACCTAGTGGGTTCTGTGGCTTTGGAGGGTCAGAAGTTTCCATGGAAATTAACTGATTCATCTTAACCCACTCCCTTCATCGCCCTGTGCTAGGGAAAGTTTTGCAGACTTTGGTGAATTCAAGTGTCAAAATGTGAGATTTAGTAAAAGTTTACATTAATAATGGT
Organism: Graphiurus murinus; assembly: GCA_004027655.1. NCBI lineage: Eukaryota > Metazoa > Chordata > Mammalia > Rodentia > Gliridae > Graphiurus > Graphiurus murinus. The sequence goes on along the minus strand of PVLC010005000.1, from coordinate 57,144 downwards.
ACTTTGGTAGTCATCATAATAGAGCTTTTCAGTTTTGCCAGTTAGAGCCAAGGATGAAAGAAAACCAACCTAGAAGCTGTCTTAAGGAGTGCAGACTCTTGGGGGTAGATGGAGGTAGGAAATTATTGCTAAACTAACTTCTTGCCATTTTTTTTTTTTTTTTAGCAAAAGTGCCTCAGCTTTTATGTTTGGTATAGTATAGTGGTTTTCATTTGGCTTCACCAGATTTATCACATCAAAAAGTAGGTCTGGGTCGGGCATGGTGACACATGCCTGTAATCCCAGTACTTGGGAGGCTGAGACAGGAGGATCGCGGATTTGAGGACAGCCTTAGCAACCAGTGAGACTCTCTTCAATCTAGTGAGACCCTGTTACCAAATAAGAAATAAAATCAGGCTGTGAGTATAGCTCAAAGGTAAAATGCCTCTGTGTTCACAGGGGAGTGCCACAACAAACAAACAAACAAACAAACAAACAAACAAACAGAAAACAAAATAGGACTGGGGATGTAGTTCAGAGGTAGAACACCCCTGAGTTCCATCCCTAGTACACATATGCATATACACAAATTGCAGAAACTAGTCAAGAAAATGATTGTCCTATTGTTCCAGTAAGATTGGAAGCTAGGTATTTCTTATTGGGCAATTTTCCAAGGGTACTTTTCTTTTCTCTGTTCAGCTCTGATTCTTTGTTTGAGAGGCATGCTGCAGAAGGTGGTTTGCTTTAGCAGAGCTTTGTTCTTGTCCTATTGTTTTAGTCAATATACTATCGAAGTTAAACTTTGGTACTGCTAGTGTTTTAAGAAAAATAAGTCTGATAAATAAAGGTAAGTAGAATTATTTTTGGTTTAAGAAAATTCAACCAAAACTTGCTTGGCAACATAATTCTCATACCTGGCTAGGCCTTTTCTAGTTGTTTCTGTCTTTTAAGAAATTTCAAGAGTTTTCCGTTTATTTTTTATTTGAATGTTCCGTGGACTGGTACAAATGAAAACACCTTGGTGTTGGTTGGTGCGAAAACTTGATGTAAAAGTATTGCTGGAAATGAAAGTGAGCACGGATTTCTCTACCCAACCAGTAAGTAAGTCGACATCAGGAACAGATAGCAGAAATGAGAGACAAAATAAGTCTGGCTGTAAGCAACAAAGGCAGAGTTTCAATCAGATGTATATGACGTTGGCATTACTTTCTTTCCTTCCCCCCAAAAAAAATGTCTTTAGGTTTTCTCCCATCCCACCAGGCTCTCCTCTCAAGCTTTCGATGTGTTCTGTAGGCCACACACACGGGAGCAGGGCTGTCTGTCACACGACCCAGATGCCCAGCTGTGGAAGATACTCTTTCAGCAGCATCGTCTGTTTCTTGGCACTACTCTCTGGCAGTCTAAAGAAAACAGTCCCAGAGCAGCCGGGCCTGCCTTGGGGTGGTTACTGGGCACGCTTGTATCTGGTTCCTGTTCTGACCTTGTGGACTGCACACTGCTTTTCTTACAGTTATTGTCTCTGTCTCTTGATCGGGGTTTCTCTCTCTCTCTCTCTCTCTCTCTCTCTCTCTTTCGTGCTTTGACTTAATTTTTTTTTTTTTTTTTAAAGAATACTTGTGAAGCCGGGCGTGGTGGCGCACGCTTGTAATCCCAGCATTTGGGAGGCTGAGACCGGAGGATCCGGGTTCAAGGCCAGCCTCAGCTATCTACTGAGGCACTCCGCAACTTAGTGAGACTCGGTTTCAAAATAAAGAATAAAAAATAGGGCTGGGGGTATAGCTCGGAGGTAGAATGCCTCTGAGTTCAATCCCCAGTACCACAAAAAAAAAAAAAAAAAAAGAATACTTGTGATGTTGGGCCAGTTTAGTGAAACTTCTGTGGACCTCTTTTTGGCCCTGGTTGTTTCTGTGTTGAGCGACTTGAGGTGGGCGGGTATTAGAGGGTAGAGGTCCTAGGAGAAGAAAAGAATCGTTCTGCAGTGTGCAGGTATGTACAAAACAAAAACCAGTGTTCACCAGTTCACTTTCAAACTTGATGACATTTAACAGTCTAAAGGGGAGAACTAGTTCATTTCATAGCCAACTACTATTAAAAAAAAAAATTCAGATTCAGATGCATCCTGGCATAAGTTGGCGTGTTTTGTTCTTAAAAGGGAATGTTCTTTGGCTTAAAGGGTGGTCTTCTTTGAAATCACTGTTTAATCGTTGTGTTCTTTGGTTTAAATCTTTATTTTTACAGCATTTGTATTGTCCAGCCTTTATGCAGAAAGGATTTTATTTCCCTGCTCTCTTGATTATTTAAGGTTAGCAGTTGACTGTTGGGAGAATTTACAAAAGGGAGCAGTTCCCCAATTCCCCCCAGCTCCACCCTCGCCAGTCCTCCCAAATGCCAATTGTGTCTGGAGTAATTTCCCAGCAGCGATGTTGATTTTGGGAGTTGCAGGATTTCCAGCCCTTCGTGTGTGTGTGTGTGTGTGTGTGTGTGTATTGTGCATACACACGAGTGTGTGTATGTTTGCTTTAATATCTGACTGATAATTAGTTGTTACTTAACTTGGAAGTCCTATTCATCTTTTTTTCTTTTTCCTTGACCCACTCAGAGAATTAACATGTAGTAGTTAGTCAAAGGTGGGGGCTGGTGGCGCTTTACGCATGACGACAGGTGCTAATAATCTTCAAGGAAACTTACCTTGCATTCTACCCATTAAAGGTATGGCACATAAAAATGGCTTAATGTCTCTTTGAAGGTGTCAGCGGGCATGTGTGGACCACACAGAATGGGTTTCACGGAAAGTAATAGAGTGAAATTGTCTGCATAATTATTTTCCTTGGATTGAGAATCAGCAGCCTTCTTTGGGTTCAGGAAATAAACCTCTGTTAAAAACCATATGGCGCAATTCTCAGAAGAGGTGTTATTACAGGGCCACTTCCCTCTGAAATTTTGAGTCAGGAGTTCTTGAAAGGAGTCACATATGTGTGAGAAGCAATGTCCAGTTTTCGTCCTGGGTGTCGTTGTGAAAGTCAGATGTTTCCTTGCCTTTTTTTAATTATTATTATTATTTTTTATAAGTGCCACCACGTCACTTGGTCCTTAGAAAGAAGCAGGCTCAGCTGCTGTAGCACCGCCCCTTGAGGTATTAATGTTTGAATTATTATCTGGGCCAAGGGATTTTGTTCTTAAAAGAAAAATTGCCCTTAATCCGGTGAAACATAATTTGTCAACACTGAAAACATAGCTTAAGGTCAGGATAATGGGATCTGTCGTCCAAACCCTAGTGCGGATTCTCTTGGTTTTGCTCTTTTTTTCCTTTGTCCCGAGTTAGTTGCTTGTCACGGTTCTTGTATGTTCCAGAGATAACTGTATTAGGCCGGTACATAAAGTGACTAAAAATGCAGTTTGTACAACGGCTAGGGAATATTTGGGGCTGAACTAAGTAAGGTAAATATATTAAATCATACCGACAACATCTTTAAGTTATATGGATGTCTTTGAGTACAGGGCGCATACAATGTGTGCATTGTGGCGAGTCATTGTGGATTTCATCTCTTTTGAGGGTGGACAGTCTTCCTGTTTAGTCTTTGCTATAGAAGGAATATAAGCAAACCATGGATATTTATTCACATCTGTTAATAAGTCTGTAGTCTTATCAGAATCTGTCAAGCTTGGTCTGGCTGTTGGTAATGCTAAGAAGTTGAAGTGTCTCTTGAGTGTCGAGTCTTGGAGACGACTTAGTAGACATTAAAGTTCAGATTTTCATTTCATATCCTAGAGGAAGAAGGTAAGACATCTTCTGATTGAATAGTTGAGAAAACTTTCCCTGTTGCCTAGATATTTTTGTAGTGAGGACTATTTTTTTTTTTACTAAATAAAGTGATTGCTAGAAGATAGACCCACATCACTGCCTCAACATTAAAAGATGGCTGAGTCATCTCTGGGTCCATCACATGGTCCAGAAACTTCATCTACTAAGAGAGATAAGGCATGGGTACTAAGAATTGTGATTGTGTGACAGAAAGGGATGGAAAACAAGAACGTGACAGAGAAGTTCAGGAGCAGTTTACGTTTTATTTGAGGGGTGGAGGGAAGGTTTTATTGAAGACAAGGTATTTGAGCTGAATCTTAAAGATCAGTAGTTAGATTTCTTGGATGGACATTTTGGATATTAAGTTCTAGGAGACAGATGGTGACTTTTAGAAAACTAACACTGTATGTGTGTTTTTTTTGTTGTTGTTGTTATTGTCCCATCTCCTTCCTGGCTCCATTTGCAGGTCTGTCCAGGGAAGTTCTGGAATGGTGACAGATTGTCACACACTTTAGTATTTGGGTTCAGGTGGTTCCTTCTAATTCAGCCATCATATTCTGTGCTTCGTCCAGTTAATCTAGGGTCTCTCAATGTTGAGTACTAAATTAAAATGCTACCATCTCTAGGACTGCTTTTTCTTCAGTTCTGTAATTGTTGGTATCAATTACAATTGTTGAACAGCGCTAGTACCAATGTGATAATATCTTACACATTGTAGCTATCTAATTGGATATAATTTGATCGCATAAAATCGGCGAGGTCATTGAATTAACCCCTTTAATAGTTATTGAAGTTTGTTTTCAGATTAGTGTTAAAGAATAAATATTTACATAATGGACTGGCACTTACAATTATAGTCCAGCCTGGGGCCTAATTTTGAATTGATAGAAAATAATATTATCACAAAAAGCAGTAAAGGGGGATAATCATGTTTTTTCAAGAGATTTTCCAAATTGTTCTTGAATTTAGCAACCTCTGGGGTTCAGTTTCCATATAGAAAAAGGAAGGGGCCCAGAAACTTCACTTTGACTTGGTGGCTCAAACGTTCTTTTCAGAGTTCTTTTATATGTGTTTATTAAGTTCACAGCTCTGTAAACCATCTCTCTCCTACTGTTTGTATTGGATTCCTGCCCTATCTTCATTCATAAAGGATGGATTCTTTTCTTCCATCTTCCTGCACATTCTTCAGGGTTTTTACTTTCTGGCTGGTAACAGGAGCAAGATTTCGGAAAGGGGGAGGGCGGAGAAGAGGGATCGAGTCTATTTCATTTGGCTTCAATGTTTCTCTTAACTTACCAGAGTGGCAAATGGGAGGATAGGAAGCAGTCAGCTAAACTGTCCCAGGAGATGCAGGGAAGCTTTGGGGAGGACCCTTGAACAGAAGACATGCGGGGACTCTAAACTGCATTATGATACGAGGCTACAATGTACCACTAAAAGCGTTCAAAAATAAAACTACTAGAAAAAGAAGATATGCCGGAGGATGAGCGATTGGCGAGGTTTTGCTGTCACTTTGTGTTTTCTTTCAATCCCCCTCATCTTTGAGGCTGACCCTGATCTTGGCACCTCCAATGTAATATTTATACCTGAACGGTTTTGCTTATTCTATGACTTGTGCAAGTGATAGACACTGAACCACAGTCTGATTGGTGACTTGGCCTGGAAAAGGCTGATTGCCGTGCAGTTGCGAAGGTGGCCCACGGGCCAGCTACTTCACCCATCCCTTTAAAACAACCTGGCCAAGATTGAACTCAGAAGACACTGTGAGCTGGGCATGGTGGCGCACGCTTGTAATCCCAGCATTTGGGAGGCTGAGACCGGAGGATCCGGGTTCGCGGCCAGCCTCAGCTACCTAGTGAGGCCCTCCGCAACTTAGTGAGACCCTGTTTCAAAATAAAGAATAAAAAATAGGCCTGGGGGTATAGCTCGGAGGTAGAATGCCCCTGAGTTCAATCCCCAGTACCACAAAAAAAAAAAAAAAAGACACTGTGCACATGTCCAATTCAATCACCACTAGAGGTTAGAGGTATTCTTATAAAAAGATGCCCAGGAAGCAACTAGAAGTTCTTGGGTGTTCAAGAGAGCCTGGTGATCCATTTTCTGTAGTCAGAGGAACCAGAAACCACCGGTGCCAATGAGGTCGCCTGGGAAATGGGTATGGAATGAATGGGGGGGAGTTATCTTTTTAACCACTGTAGCCAAATTAACCTTGGCCTTGGTACAGACCGCTCTCTTGCCAAGCTCCCCTGGGCCCTTAAAGCAGCAAAAGAGCAGATTCAGAACGACTTCAGTGGCCACTTCCTGCTTCTTGTGCCTCCTCCTTGGTCTTCAGGACACCAGTGGCCCTCCTCCTCCTCCTCCTTCTTTCTAGAACTCTTCCCTGGCTTCCTTCCTCACCTACACCCCGTAAATGTCTGTGCGTCTTAGGGCTCCCTGTTCGATGCTGTCTCCGCCCATTCTGTACCTGTTCCTCCAGTGTGCTCTTTCAACTGTTGGCTTCACGTGACTACGGAAGCTGCATCTTCAGCCTCTTTGGAACTCCAGGCACCTATTTCTAGCTGTCTCCTGGGCATCGCCCCTGGGTACTTCAAACTCATGTCTACGCAACATTCGGGATTCCCAGCCTCCAATTCAGTCGAGCTTCTCTGCCCAAACATGAACCTCCTTCAGTTTTTCCAGGTGTGAGTGGTCCACAGCGTAACTGGTTGACCAAGCCAGAGACGTGAAATTCATCCCCTCTGCTTTCCTTCTTATGCCTGAACTGTCCCACTCTCCTGGTATCTATACTTCTCATCTCTGTCTCAGATGCATCCGCTTGAATCTGTTAGGGCTCCATTAGTTTTGTTCACTCAGTAGTTACTCTTAGCTTAAAATACAAAATAATTTCTTGTTTTCATGCCTCTGACAGCCCTCCTTTCCAAATCTCTCCCCCCTGTACACAAAGTGTACAGCCTACCTGAACTGTAGACCAAGTCATGGCACACCCTTGTTTTAAATATTTGAGTGGCTTCGTGTTATCTTCAGGGGAGGTGAAGTTGAGACACCAGCAGTGACAGGGTTCTTGAGCCTCTGAGCTGCCCGGCTGCCTTTCCGAGCTCCAGCCATGCCAAACCCTTCTTATCTCTTGAGTCTTTGCGCCTGTGCTTCCTTCTGCTTGGAATGTCTTCTGCATTTGCTTGACTGAATTCTACTCATTCTTTAAGTCTCCTCAAATGTCATCTGCCCTGGGAACCCTTCTTGACTGCCCTTGGAAGTTAAGCATGTGTTTTGTAGTTCCCCTGTGGTTGCCTATCCATATCTTGATTACGGTGTTTACCGTACGCTGTACTTGTTTTTATGATACATCTCCTAGTAGATTAGGAGCCTCCTTGTTTAGCGTAGTTTGTGGTGCATAATAAGTGCCTAGGATTGTTTTTTTGATAAATACTATATTCTCTTCATTTCATCCTGATGGCATCCTGTGACACACATCCCTTGGTCTTTACTTGGCAGAGAGGAAATTGGTCAGAGAGGGCACAGAGTACTTGCCTAGAGCCTCACAACCAAGTTAGTAGCAAAACAGAGACTCCCGAGTTTCTCTGTTCCTTGTGCAGTCAGGCCCAGCTTTAGAGACAGGAGTCTCCCTTTGAGTCATATATCAGCTTGATCTTTAAACTGTTGCAGTAAGTTCACTAGTTGCATGTGTGTGTGTAACACTTAGTGACACACAAGAAAGCCACACCATCCTTGATTCTTAGAATTGGAAGTTAGGAAGGCTATTATTTTACAGAAGTGAAAATTCTGTACTTGAGAATTTTAGAGTTTGCTTTTAGTGGTGGAACCCATGTCTACTTGCTCTCTTTCTTACTATATTTTGGGCAATCATCAGTTCTATGGGACAGAATTTTACTGTTAGATCTCAGGGTTTTTAGTAGGATTTATTAAGCCATCTGGCCAGATGATTCTTGGAAAGAGCCTATCCTCTGAGCAGAAAGAGTACAATTTCTGAGAAAATTCTCTGTGAAAGAGAGAAGAGAAAGAATCAAATGATGGTGTGCTTTCATTGATTACCTCATTTTCCAGATTGTGTTACCTTTTTTTTGTTTTTTTAATGGCAAGTTTCATAGATTCTTGAGCATGTACCATTTTGAAAGAAATCAAAGGCATCTAATTAGGCTGAAGGATGGAAACTCCTATCACAAGGAAAGGAATGTTCAGTGGCGAGGGGTTCTTGGTGCATGATATGTTGGGCTGTGAGGCGGCAGCCTCCCTGGTTACCAGGAATGAGACACAGAACTTACATTAAGCATTACTACTGTCCCTTTGACTGGACTTTTCTTCTCTGTACATATTCATGGAGAAATAAGATAGAGATATTATAAACTTATATTCATATACATGTATGTGTGGGAAAAGCATACTTCATATATTCACATGGACAGAAGAAACAATTTCACCAAACTGTCATTTCTGATTCAATTATTCAGCATAAAGCCAGCAGAAAGAAGAAGTCCATACAACTTAACACTACTTTTGCTTTTGGAATACAAAAAGTTTCAATTTTTTTTTTTTTTTTTTTTTTTTTTTTGTGGTACTAGGGATTGAACTCAGGGGCATTCTACCTCTGAGCTATACCTCCAGTCCTATTTTTTATTCTTTATTTTGAAACAGGGTCTCCCTAAGTTTTGGAGTGCCTTACTAGGTAGCTGAGGCTGGCCGTGAACCCGGATCCTCTGGTCTCAGCCTCCCTAATGCTGGGATTACAAGCATGCACCACTATGCCTGCCCCACCCCTTTTTATATTCTTTATTTTGAAACAAGATCTCACTAAGTTGTGGAGGGCCTCACTAAGTAGCTGAGGCTGGCTGTGAGTCTGCGATCCTCCTGTCTCAGCCTCCGAAGAAAAAGTTTTAATTTTAATCACTTGTAAGTTTCTAAAAATGTATTAATCTCTATCAACTCACACTTCTGGCTTGAAAATAATATACTTTTCTATCTGCTGTGCCTTGAAAAAAGGAGTAAAACCTTGTGTCTTCTAACTCCACTTCACATGACTTTAGATTTCCTTTTATAGAACAATAACTTGATCCTACTCAACATCCCTGGCACCTTTGGTGACAGTGTGGAATGTAAGAGCCCTTAGCACACGGAATGCGAGCAGATGCCAGTAACTTTGGGATGGAGAGAGAGAGAGAGAGAGAGAGAGAGAGAGAGAGAGAGAGAGAGAGTGTTTTCAGTTCCTCATTCAGAGTTCACAGAAGGTAAGAATACTGGGATTAACGCAGTAGACTCCCTTCATTACCCATGGCGGAATGAGGTAATTATCTGTCTATCAAGGCTAGTAAATTGTGCAACAGAATTAAGGGAGGGTGGATGGATAGGTGGATAAATGCTAGTCCACCGGGAAAGGTTGCTGATATATGAGGTAATCCTTTGAGTTTAACTTGTAAAAACTGTTTTATTTTTCCAGTTTATATCATGTTACCCTTGCAGCTTAGAGAGAAATGATTTTTTTTTAAAGATATTATTGACTGCATTTTTCAGCTCCTTACCCATCTGAATTTTATTAGGGTTTTTTTTTTTCAAATACATCTCTTGTTTAATCATGTTTAAACAATCTGTTTAAGACCTGTTGGATAGATATAAACAGAATAGTCCTTTAATGTAGTGAAACAGACTTCTGACAGACATAGCACATGACAGACACCCCTCCATTACTGCTTAAGCTGCTGTTCCCTCCATGCCTGACCTGAGAGGGTAACCACAGAGCTCGGGCGACCCTATTTACTGATTGGAAGGCACTGATGTACGCCATACATGTGCCGTATTAATGTCTAGCAAGCAGAGAATTGCAGAGCAGCATACAATTGGAGAGGCCTTAGACCAGATTAAAACTAAGCACCTTAAATCTGTTTTAATGGCTGTGTTTACATCTCCTTCTTCTTCATTCCTTTAAAAAAGTAATCAGGTTTCGCAAGCGTTGAGAAAACCACTTCGTCTTGCCAGCTGGATGAGGTCCAGTTTAAGCAAGAAAATCCCCACCACCCCCATTTTTTTTTCCTGTCTTTTTCTTTTTTTCCTCCTCTATGATCTTCACTGCCATTCAGCACAGCAAGACCAGCCTGCAGGAACTGGCCGACTTTTTCCTTCGTTATTACTTTTTTTTTTTTTTTTGCGATACTGGGGATTGAACCCAGGGGCATTTTACCTCCAAGCTACACCCCCAGCCCTATTTTTTATTCTTTATTTTGAAACAGGGTCTCACTAAGTTGCAGAGGGCCTCACTAAGTAGCTGAGGCTAGCGACGAACCCGGATCCTCTGGTCTCAGCCTCCCGAATGCTGGGATTACAAGCATGTGCCACCACACCTGGCTTGGTCATTACTTTTTAAACATTTTCTTCCTGTTATAGAAATGGGAAAATTGAGAGTGATGTCCTGCTGTTGTAGGAGCAAATGGCAAGAGACAAGCTCCTTGCGCTTTTTAATTACTTCTACGTCCCCTCTCTCTCATTTCACAAAACATATATGCAAAGCCATAATAACAAAAGAAGAGCGAGGATTTCATGCTGAGGAAATTGAGCCAGGATCCAGGAGTTGCGTGACAGTCTGTTTGTAGGTTAGCTGTCCCTGCACTCTTTGAAGCAAAATGCCATCCATGTTTAGCAGGATTATTGGTAAATAAACAGTGATGCTTTTTGTACAACTGTGGAAAATACCATTTCCATTGCTCAAGACATTAGCATTATAAATAACTTTACATCTCCCAGTGAGGTCTCCGCAAGTGTTAGCAACACAAAGAACTGTGGTGTGTCTGTCAAAGAAGGCAAAGGGAGTGTTTGCAGAAAGAAAACACTCCCATTTTACTACATTTTGGGAGTGAAGTGTAGACAGAGAGAAAGAGATCTTTTGTTCATTTCTCAGAAAGCAAAGGGAGCGATGCAGACGCAGGTGTCCAGGGTGTGCAGGTGTTGAGTGGTAGTTAGTAGGTTAGTAGCACAAGAGGAGCTGTGGTAGATGGAGGCAGGAAGACTGGGTGACGGAACAGAATCTCGGAGGTGGGCTTCTCCGTGTTTTCTTAGTCTATTCTTTTGGTCTCTTCTGTTCCTTAGATTTTTTTTTTTCTTTTCTTTTGCCTTCTATGACAGCTTGGTTTGTGGAAAAAAACAAAAAACAAAACAAAAAAAACAAAAACCAACTGAGTCAGATCAGGGGACCGGCTCCCAGTGTCATTGTGCTTGACTTCAAACAAGTCGCAGTGTTTTTCTGGACACTAATTGCTTTTCTCAAGTGCACAGGCCGGTCCGGTGACGTCTATCTTCTCTTCTAGCCCAGAGACATTCAAATTCATCTACTTTTCTTTGGGGAGCAAGGAGGGAGAGAAGGATTCCTTGCAAACAGCAAGCAGGCGCAGCGGGAGTGAAACCAGAAAGTATCAGGGAATTTGGGGGGAAGAGGGCGTAGTAGGCTGGAGGCAGGCGTGTTAGGATGTGGGAGAGGGGCTGGGGTGATGTCAGCTACGACCCCCCCCTGTGCGCTCTCTTTTTCCCTCCCTGAAGCGGAGTCCCACTCACAGTGCCTCGTGTATAATATTTCTAATATTTCCATTATATTTTCATCTGGCCTTTTTTTTTTTTTGGTGTGTGTGGTGCTGATGATTGAACCCAGGGGCATTCTACTTCCGAGCTACACTCCTAGCCCTATTTTTTAGTCTTTATTTTGAAACAGGGTCTCACTAAGTTGCAGAGGGCCTCACTAAGTAGCTGAGGCTGGCTGTGAACCCAGATCCTCTGGTCTCAGCCTCCCAAGTACTGGGATTACAAGAGTGTGCCACCAGGCCTGGCTCTTCATCTGGTCTTTCTTTAAAAATGTTTAAATCCTTTTTCTCTCTTTAATTTCCCATGCACTTCTTTCTCTTTTGATGTCTCAACTTTTTTGAGTCCATTGTTCCAAAAAAAAAAGGATTGTGCTCTGAGCATGTTTATTAGAATTCATCCTCTGAGGTATGATTGAAATTGGACTAGCCTCATGGCGCTGTCCTTTCTTCTAGATTCTTATTCTTTTTTTTTTTTTTTTTTTTTGCGGTACTGGGGATTGAACTCAGGGGCATTCTACCTCTGAGCTATACCCCCAGTCCTATTTTTTATTCTTTATTTGGAAACCGCATCTCACTAAGTTGTGGAGCGCCTCACTAGGAAGCTGAGGCTGGCCGTGAACCTGGATCCTCCGGTCTCAGCTTCCCGAATGCTGGGATTACAAGCGTGTGCCACCACGCCCGGCTGATACTTATTCTTTGATTGTTGTGATTTGCCGCCGTCTTAAAGTTAGCATTTATCTATATGCAAAGTAATATTTCATAATGATTTCACTTGAATACTTATTGAAAGATCTGGAATTCTTAATTCTTAAACCTTTAGAAGCCTAATTGTTTTTGGTCCCAGAGGCCTTCTATCTCTGAGCATCACCCTCCAGGCCTATTTTATTTTTTATTTTGAAACAGGATTTCACTGAGTTGCTGAGGCTGGCCTCTAAGCTTCGATCCTTCTGTCTCAGTCTCCCAAGTGCTGAGATTATAGGCGTGTACCACCATTCCCAGCTAGAAGCCTAAATTTCAAAATGGGCAGGCCTTCAATTCTCTCACACATCTAATTTTACTTAAAAAATGACTGCATCTGTGATTGGGAGAGGGAACTTTTTGTTACTAAACTGGTGCCTTTTATTATTAAAAAAAAAAAAAAAGCAAATTCAGCTTCTAATGTTCTTTTATGAACCGAAGTTCCTAGAATATTTCTATGTAGTCTATGGCTTAACTATGTAATTATGTCTCTTGAGTAGATTGTATTTTTCTTTCCATAATTATGTTTTACCCAAGAGACTGGAAAAGCCTTAAACCTCTCTTGGGTAAAAATGTTCTTCCTCTCTTCTCTGTTGATAAACTCCAAATCATACATGCCGGGCTCTGTTTAAGGGCTGAGAGGGAGGAAGCCCTTACAGATATGTGGTAGTGACTATGATTTTTCTTTTCCTTGAGAAATCGGTTTATGTATTAAGAGGCGCCCTTAGAGAGAAGCTCATTTTTGAAATGCCATCGGAGAAGAATCTCCTGCAAAGAGCTTTGTTTATGATCTGTGGTCCTCTGTCTGCAGCCACATACTAACATTGCACTCGGGCTGTCTCCTCTCATGAGCTGTCCGGGGCCCTATTGCATGGCTGTTAATTTCCAGTGGCTCAGAGGGGATAGAGGTCTTGAACACAAAGACAGTTTCTTAGTCTGTTTCATTATTCCAGTCCAGAAATAGATTTTGACCTGAATCAGACAGTATACTCTTAGGAAAAAAAAGATGACTCAGCAGCCTTTCCCAGCAAAGATTATAGACTCATCAGTTTACTGTGGGAAATGTTTCCCAATAGCCAGCTTTTTTTTTTTTTTTTTTTTTCCACCTCTTCTCTGTCTTTTACTGGACAAAAGGAGAGATAATTTTATGTTTATCCACGTTCTCATTTATTAATTCAACAAGCATTTGTTCAAAGGTTCTAAGATTATGCTAGACCTAAAATATGACACCCATCCCGAAGGTGTTCACAGTCAGGTCTAGGAAAATCTAGGATAATAGGGTTTGAAATTTGGTATAAACATTTTATGTCAGTTCACAGTAAGTTAATGCTTACTGAATGTTCACTGCACCTAAACGTAACAAGTCATGGACAAAAAACAGTTGTAGTTGCTCTCAGCTTGCTGAGATAGAAACCAGAGGGCCCAGCCAGGCCCTTGAGACAGAAAACACCAGATAAAGTGGTGGCCGACCAGGAAGGGATTTTGCCAAAGGGAGTTGGTGGGGGAGGGGCTGTTCCTAGTTGGGAGGACAGCTCGGGCGAAGGCATGAGGCTTCTTTGGAGGACTGTGGCTAGCCAGTGTGTGAGCAGAGCCCTGGCGGGAAGACAGCGGAGTGGCCGCCATCGGCAATGAGCACGGCCTTGCACCCTGGGACCATACCGTCCGGGTCCTTGTTTGCTGGGCTCCAAGGGGCTCTATTTCGTCCAACAGACAACTGATTGGATCTGAGCAGGTAAGTAACAAGGCTGTTAGGGGTTGGGGGCAGAAATAACTTGAGACGTTATAGAAATGAATCTTTCATTTTCAGTAGGTAGAGGAGCTAAGCCCCAGAGTTCCATTAGACCCATCATCCTGAGGTCGGATGACTAGTTTGTGTCCTCTCAGATTTGTCGGGCTGCTCTCCCCGTGGATGAGCCACAGGCCAGGGCTCAGGGGTGAAATGGAAAGCGGGGCTCCATTCCTGTGGGCGGTATAGAAATGGGATGGAGTGGGTGCCGTGCACGAGGAAAGGACGTGGTAAAGATAGGCCACGCTCGACCCCAGGGCTGGCAAACTGGAAGATGGTGCTATTTGTGGAAGTGAAGACAACAGAAGAGAGGCAGGTTGGGACTGTGCGTGGTGTGAGAGAGACTAAGGGCTTAACTAGACCTCACAAGAGCAGAGGTCTTTGATTTCTAGAGTCACAAATCACCAGTGAAATATAGTCATCTCAGGGTAAACAGAGGGGAGTTTCACTTTCTCAAGGGTGCTTCCATTTTCAAACGTGTAGGAAAGCAGAAAATCACGGTGTTTAATCTAGAGCCTCAGGAGTTGCAGAGTACTTGGTCACAACTTTGCATGGCTTCCTTAAGAGCTTACCCAAGTCTACGTAATCTTCCCAAGTATGCTGCTGTTGGTAGAAACTGTCAACTGAAATGCCAAAGTTCCTCCTCCGTAGTAGGATTTCAGATAATGCCATTTGGAATTGAAGTTCACTGAAGGACAAGTGTTAGAGATGTGTGATAATAAACATCAGTTGGGTGTGGTGGTACATGCCTGTAATTCCAGTACGTGGGGAAGCTAAGACAGGAGAATCACAGGTTTGAGGCCAGCCTCAGCAACTTAGCAAGGCCCTCAACAACTTAGTGAGACCCTGTTTCAAAATGAAAAAAGAAAAAATAGAGCTGGGGGTGTAGCTCAGAGGTAGAATGCCCTTGGGTTCAATCCCTAGTAACACACACACACACACACACACACACACACACACACACACACACAGAGGTGCACACACAACAACAACAACAATCTATTCCTTAATCACTCCCTACAAATACACTCCCCTTTACGGGCCATTTTAAGAACAGAGAGATTAGAATTGAAGGGCCTCATTCTTTTTTTCCAGAACTGTAGAACTGCAGCTCTGTTGACAGTAACAAATGTACTCGGATGCAAATCCTCTTCCTTTCTCCTCTGAGGAGCGCTGTCACAACCGTCTTAAACTGTGTCGCACCCTGTGGCTTGAACCCTAAGGACAGGGTCAGAACTCATTCTAGCACGTGTTTGGTGACAGCAGAATGAGCTCATGGCTCGAAGTCACTTCTCTCGTCCAGGGAAGCCCATATGCACGGCAGAGGAGGTGCACGGACTGCCAAGATCGGTTTATAGGTTGGGAAATCTTATCTCTAAAGCCCGGTGAATTCTCCTCCGTCTTGCATAGCTTGAAAGAATGTGTAGACTAGAGGTAGTAAGTGATTTGAAGGCTGGTGCGCCTCTGTTTGGGTTAATATCATGTATATCTGTTTAACATCGTCTTGTCTCTGAAGATATTAAGTGTCGTGTTTCTGTTATGGGCCCTCCAGCCTGCTTTCTTCCTTCTCTTTCTGCTTATCAACATCCAACTCAGCCTCCAGGGACTGCCGGGATGGCTTTTTGTCTCATCAGAGAGCATTTCCCTTGTCTTTTTAGTCAAAATTAATGACCTCCCTCTACTTCCTATAGCACTGTAGTATCATTTTTGAATTTTTTTTTCACAAGTCACAGATGGAAATTGCAAACATGTTATGACACAGATTGTATTTCATGCAATCTTGTCTACCCATCACCTCATTTTGGGCCATATTTCTTTCAACTGTTCTTTTGTTGAACTATTTTTAAAGCAAATATCAGGCATAGTGGTATTTTTTTTTAATTTTTAAAAATTATTCAGCACGGGTTCTTTTGTACGTTTCTTGACTACAACAGGGGTATGTATACATTTATGACATTGTCAGAGCACAATTAGCACCATGTCTTCATTTTCCACGTATAGCCCACATTCCAACCATAGCCTGGTCAAGCAAATTTTTTAGACTCATAAGACCATAAACCTTTACTTTCTAAGAAGTAGGAGGGTCTTTCATCTATGCATCCTAGGAGCAATCTCCAGACATCGAGACGCCAAAGTAGCCATAGCAGAAGAGTCAGTATAATTACTCATATATGCAGATAGCAAATGCCAGGGGGGAAAGGGCCCAGCTGGGCTCCCACAACTCCCCCATTTTTATTTTAAATTGCGGACTGTGCCTGTCTTAGGTCGTTTCCTACCAGGTGCATAATCTTACCCGTCATGGGGTCTCGATAAGTCATTCAACGAGCCCTGTCTTAGGTTGATATTGCCCTGAGAAAATCGAATCCGTCATTGACTACCAGGCCCTGTGTGAGGCAGTGCTTGCAGTTTTATTCCATGTAAATCTGCTCGTATACTAACAACGGCATTGATCACAAGGCGTACAACAAGTGGTAGAATGCATAAGCCTAGAATGACTATTGTAGGCATCGTGGTATTTAACCCCTAAATTATAGGTTCATCTTTCTAAAAACTAAGGAAAGGCATTTTTTTTTTTTTACAAAAATCCCCCAAAACACCACTCCCTTAATACTTTAAAATACTCGACCTTCACTTTCCTCAGCTGGTCTCCAGCCACCACGTTGCCGTTACTGCCCTTGCCACAGGCTTGCTTTGGTTATATTGAATGGCTTGCCCTACTTCCTCACTAGGACTCCTTGGAGGCCTACATTAATACATTAGGTATTTTTCTATCCCCGCCATATGATGCCTAGTAAGATCAATCTATAGTAGACCTCTAACACACACCAGCTGGCCAAACAGACCCTAGCATGGACAGGACACTGATGATATTGAGGCTTGACTTCAGGTCTTCCTCTAACTCTACTTGTTTTACTTAAAATGTATGACTTCATGATGCTTGATATAGAAGTAGATACCTCATAAAAAGAAAGAGTAAGCCAGGCATGGTGGCGCACGCTTGGAATCCCAGTACTTGGGAGGCTGAGACAGGAGGATGCGGGTTCGTGGCCAGCCTCAGCTACTTAGCAAGGCTCTCTGAAACTTAGTGAGATCCTGTTTCAAAATAAAGAATCAAAAATAGGGCTGGGGATGTAGCTCAGAGGTAGAATGCCCCTGGGTTCAATCCCTAGTACCCGCCCCCCCCCAAAAAAAAAAGAAAGACTATTTAGATTCAACTCAAGAGCTGATTATAGTGGTGCACCCTTGTAATCTCAGCGATACGGGAGATTGAGGCTGGAGGATCATAAATTTGAGGCCAGCTTGGACAACTTGATAAGACCCTGTCTCAAAAAATAAAAAGGGCTAAGAGTGTAGTTCAGTGGTAGAGCGCTCCTGAGTTTAATCCCCAGTGCTGGAAAATATCAATTTAAAATACTACAATAAGAAGATGAGTTGTTTTGCAAACACCACACCCCGCTGATTAGTGGAATGGCGCTGCTGTACTTTGTTAGGGTGGATTAAACATTACACAATGCTCTTCATAAAAAAAATACTGCGTTTTGCTTTCTGTAAGCCCACGTTGGCATCCTTCAGGAGGAGCGCTCGGACGGATGCAGCACATGGCAGTTGTGGGTGACGATAGTGCCAGAGCGTGAGGTTCTGATGGGACTGGGGCGGGCATGTAGCTGTTCAAAGTTGTCCAGCATTTCTCCATTAACTTTCCTAAAAATGGGCAAAATAGATCACAGCACAGAGGCAAGTTTATTTTTATAATTCACAGATCACACTTTTAGAGTCTTCACATACCGGCTTCGGATGTGTGAGTTGGGAGAGCAGAAGTCACGATGGCAGTATTACTAACTTGCACTGTGGGTCCAGAAAGAAGGGATGATTAGCTAGACTACTGCTGAGCGATCAGTAGAGCCCTATGTGTCTCTGCTTTAAGCATGTGTGAATGCTGTGACCTTTCGATCGTGCTTTCTTCCTGTGCCCCTGACTGGATTGCAACATAAGTCATATTCAGCCACACACACTCAACTTTTTTTGAAAGAAATCATTTCTGAAAACTGCCTTTTTTTTTTTTTTTCCATTTACGATTTGGTTCTGATCATGATTTTCCCTGCATGACGTCTGCCTCACTGTTGGGTTCTGCAGTAAGCTGGCAATGGGAGAGAAATGAGAATTGAGTCAGCAATCTGTCAATCTGGCCTCGAGTCCTGCCACAAACTGTGGGACTTTGGGCAAGTCATATTCCCTCTCAGGGACTCGGGACTCTCATCCACAAAAGAAGTACATTGCTTGGAAACTTAGGGTCTAAATGATGTCACCTACCCCTTTCATGTCCTGATTCGAACTGACTTCCAATAAGAATTGAAAGAATTGATAAGAATTATAGCAAGAGAAAGTGGGGTTTTTCAGAAAGCAAGAAAACTCACACTTAATTGAATATCCTTCAGTATAATTTCATAGGAAGCACCAATAAGAGCCTGTCTCTAAAGAAAGGTTTTGCCCACTAGCTTCCCTAGATAGCTAAAGAAGAGTTTTTTGGGGGGTGGAAGATAGCGTTGTAATAGTGTATTCTAGGCCAGAAAAAAAATTTCCCGTCATCAAGGCATTGCCCTAAGAGAGGCATGCATGCATACATTTATTGTGTAAATATTGATTAAGCACATACTGTACGGCAGGCACTGAACTAGATTGTGAGAACACAGCCGGGCAGAGACAGAGCCCTCGTTCTCATGAGACCTGAGAGACAGATAAATACACGGGGTAATTACAGATTACGGTAACTGCCTTAAAGGAAACAAAGGCAGGGTGTGTTTGAGAGGGCGGGCACCTCCTTTGGTCACGGGAGGCAGGCATGGTCTCTCAAAGGAAATGGCGTTCACGCTGGGCCCCAGGGATAGAGTGGGTCATACTAAGAATCAAGCGGAGAGCATTTCTGGAACATGCACCGGTGCTGGGATGAGAAACCAGAGAAGACTCACAGTGAGATGTCCAGAGCCACGTGCTAGGGCCTTGGGCTAGGGCTGCACCCGTACACGAGAAGGGCACTGGAGAGAGTTGAGATGCGGAGATAGAGGTCACGGCCTTGGTGATGGGTTGAATGTGGGGGAGTGAGGAATGCAGAGGAATCAAGGAAAGTACCTTTTGGCTAGTGCCATTTACTGATCTGGAGGACCGTCAGGAAGGACTAGGGTATTCTGGCAAAAAGCATCCAGAGTTCTGTTTTGAATATACTGCATTTAAGCTGCGGTTGAGACATTGTGTGTGTGTGTGTGGGGGGGCGGTCACCTAGGCAGCGAGACATGCAGACCTGGAACACAGGACAAAGGGGGAGGTGCCACCCGGGAATGGTGAGCCATTGGTGTGAGGAGGTGGCATTTGTGATGGGGCTTAGACCACCTCAGGCACTCCTGGTTCCCAACCCTGGCTGCACGTTAGACCAGGAGCTTCTTCAGGACCCACCCCTGGAAGTTCTGTTATAATTGATCTAGTGTGGGGTCTGGACATCCAAATCTTTCAAATCTCCCTGGGGATGGGGGGAGGATTCTTATCCAGCCAGGGCTGGCAGGACCACTGCTTTAAAGAGAAAGCGAGGCAAGAGAAGAGAATGCAGGACAGGGCTTTTACGTAACGAGTGTCTCGTATCACACAAGGGTGTCCCAGTCTTTCCAGCTTCCTCCTGCTTGGAAGAGCTCCTCTCTGGCCCTTTGGTTGCGGTTTAAACGTCCTTCCTGCAGTATGGCGGAGCACCCCGTCCTTGATTGAAGTCAACGTGTCCTTTGTCTCCCTCATTCTTGACTTCTGAAGGGATTGCTCGGGGGCTGAGGATTTAAGTACATTTTCTTTCAGCCTATCATTTGAGTCTACACTGATGTGGTTTCGTGGTAGCAGGTACTTGTCATGGTTGAAAGATGAAGAACCTGTTTGGCTTTTGCTTTTCATTGTACTGTAAGGATTTTGTTGTGGTTGTAGTGGTTGCTAAGAAGGGCAGACATCTACAAGGAAAACGGTGTATGTTTATATACGTGTGTGCGTACACACACACACACACACACACACACACACACACACACACACGATAGATGTTCCCTGAACTATTCTAAATTGTCTGCAGATACTTGATAATTCTACTTGAAGATATTTCCAAAAGGTTGTTGGAAGCTTTTAAAATTTCACCTGCTCTTAAGAAATTTTCAAGCCGGGCATGGTGGCATAAGGCTGTAATCCCAGTTCTTGGGAGGTTGACACAGGAGGATCGCAGGTTCCTGGCCAGCCTCAGCAACTTAGCGAGGCTGTCAGCAACTTAGTGAGACCCTGTTTCCAAGTTAAAGATAAAATAGGGTTGGAGTGTAGCTTGGAGGTAGAATGCCCCTGGGTTCAATCCCTAGCACCACACACACACACCCACCCCCACACACACACACACACCCCACACACACATTTTTCCCCACTTCTACCAAGTCCTTTATTCTTGCCTACAGCCTCCTGTCACTCCCTAAAGCGCCAAGCTAAGAATAAATAAAAATGTATTCACATATCCACACACTGATCTCACCTCTCGTGCAGTCCCTGTGAAAAACATAATGAAAAGGTAGTAGAGAGCGGAGGCAAAGTTCATTAAATTGTCTCATGAGCCATGCCCCACATAAAGTCTCAGGGTACAAAGGAACTGTACAAGATCGCGTAGCCCTGCTCTCAGCCTGCAGAGAACATGCCCTTCCAAAGATGTGGCCTGTGAAAAAATAGCTTCCAGCGACAATCCTATAAGCTTTCTTGTTAGTATTTACAGCTGTATCAATACCATGCCTCTGTGTGTGTGTGTGTGTGTGTGTGTGTGTGTGTGTGTACACAACAGACTTCAGGGATCTAACTGTGACAAGCATGCTATAAACTTGGCACTCATCAGATCCAGCAGGATGTATTGATAGACTTTGGTGAGTGAGGGTATTGCTCTTTGTTGAGGGGAATGGATGAGTTATTATTCACTTTGTGATTGTCTCCTCCTTATTAGTTCTGCTGATGTTGAAAACCAGCCTGGACGACTGGGCTTCGTTCTTAGGTGTCTCACATGCATGATCTGGATGTGTTTTAGTCCTCCCTAGCCCCTGGGAGAGGAGGGTACAATATCAACATCGCTGGTGGGAGTCACATGACAGACGGGGCTCAGTCAACTTGGCCTGGGTCTGTGTCCTGGTCCCAACTGAAGGAGTCAGTAGTGTGGGCCTAAGTCACTTCATTCATTCACACCTTATTAGCAGAGGTCTGGGGCTGTTTTGGGTCACCTCTAAAAGTCCGTTAGGATTCTAGAATCAATTTGTAACCTGATAAAAATTTACAGATAATGGGGCAAACAACCACTCACACACAATTTCCCTAGTTTTTCTTGGTCCTTTTCTGCCAGGTCTAGTTGTTCCTCCATGAGAGCAGATGCCCAAAACTTGCATTGGCAGGAAATAGGGTGGTGGGTGCATTTCAGTTAATGGGCCTCGTCGGAACATGCTTGGCTGGGAAGACAGATACACTCATATTACCAAGCCTTGGCTTCCTGTCTGTTTTCTTTGGGCAGGGTAGGCAATGAAAAGGGAGACAGGAAAATACATTTGGGGGCAAATAAAATAAGGAATTTGTCTTATGAAGACAGCTTATAGTTGGGAAATTCTAGCGTTCAACTTAACCCTGTCCTGCTACATTTCTCTTGTCCTGGGCGAAGAGAAGAATGAGGTATTTGTGATGCCCAAAGAGTAATGAAGTTGGGAGGAAATCCTGTTCGCCAAGGCTTTTAGATGTTTTTCTTTGATGAGCAATAATCCTCGTTCCCTTAGTTTTTCTTCAAAGTGCAAATTTGTAGTCCAGTCTTCATCTCAGCGGCTCTTCCTTGAACCAACAGGTTAGAGTAACTTGGGAGAGCCTCAGTGGCTGGAATGTGGCGGAGGGAAGCCACGGTGTGTGTTTGGGTATTAGACTTCACAGCTACACACCACAGTACCACTCTGCAGTTCCACTTCACGGTTTCACACCCAGATTCTCCCGTGTTTCTGTTACATCTACACCAGGATGCTGCTAGCTATACTCCTTTGTTAAGAACGATTTGATGTTTTTTTTTTTAAGAAGTCTTCTGCTTTGAGTATATTTTAATTTGCATTAAAATTCTGAATTTCCTTAGGCTTTAGATTTGAATAAACTAGAAGAAAGAAAGTTTTTTTTTTTAACCCAAAGAATATTTTTTCAGTTTCTTTTACAAAACCACAGTAGTAGATTTAAAACAAAAAAGCATTCTCTGTGATTTAACAGTTTATTATATACCTTTGGGCTTTGGCATATCACAAAATATCCAGATTCCTCCTGGAAATTGTTTTCCTTGCCTATATTTCTGTTTTTTTTTTTTTTTCTTTCTCTCTCTCTCTTAAAAGGACTCTAGGGATAGGCATGGTGGCACACACTGTAATCCCAGTTCTTGGGAGGCTGAGATGAGAGGATCGCAGGTTTGAGGTCAGCCTCAGCAACATAGCACTCTCAACAACCTAGTGAGACCCTGTTTCCAAATAAAAAATAAAATAAGGCTGGGAGTGTAGCTTAGAGGTCGAATGCCCCTGGGTTCAATCCCCAGTAACAACACACACACACACACACACACACACACACACACACACACACACACTCTCACTCTGTCTCTCTCTCTCTCTCTAGGTTTGGGTTTTAATTTTTTAGAACAAGGTCTCAGCAAAGGGTCATTGTAGCATTAAAAAAAAAAAATTGTGGTCATCATGAACAGGTCTCTTTGAAAAATATGTTTGCCTCTGTTTCTGCCCCAGCTTTGTGTCAGAATGTCTAACCTGCATAGACTCCTGAGCGTTCAGTGGAGGTCTCCTCCATCATGAAAAGAGAAAGCACACCCCAGGGCACACTCACTTTCACTTTTCCATCCTGCCCACTGGACAGCCAGAAGAGGTGTCCCCAGAGCCCCCCTGGCCCTCTCAATGCCCAGTTGCCCCAGGACGCTCAGAGGTGACTCCATTTGTAGAACAGAACCAGGAATGCTTGGCACCAAACCGAAAAGGAAGGCATTATATAGACACATCATTATAAATAACCTATATTGATAATTCCTTGCCTTAAACCACCCAAATATGTTTGTTCACATATCTCTTTAGCATGGTCGATTGTTCAGCTAATTAATGTGCTTTTATTTTATGATTTGCTGTTTCCAGGACACAGACAGAAGCTTGATGACTCTAAACCTAGTTTGTTCTCTGACCGCCTCAGTGATTTAGGGCGCATCCCTCATCCCAGTATGAGAGTAGGTGTCCCGCCTCAGAACCCACGGCCCTCCCTGAACTCTGCACCAAGTCCTTTTAATCCACAAGGACAGAGTCAGATTCCAGGTAAGACAGACTCCCAGGTTTCACTTGCAGACTCTGGCAGGCTGGGGGTGAGGGGGCTTCCAGACGAGATGCGTTCACTTCAAAACTCCTGGGGCTGTGAAGAAATGGCTTCTTATGAAAAAAATGAGACGGGACGATACTGGTTTCTTCTTTTGTATTCAAGGGATTCCAATATTCAATGACTGGGGGATAAAGTTTGGGGGGATTTCTGCTAATGTTGCAATGTTGACCTGCATGCTGGTGGGAAGGTGATAACGGGGCTCTTTGGGTGGATGTTTGTTTTAAGTTCCTTTATTGCCCCCAGGTGATGCAGGGGGTAGTATCGTACCCTATTAGAAAACTAGCTTTACCCACTCAGTTTTAGGCTTAAGTTTCTTACATGTACAACTGTTTCATTAAGTGTGATTTAAACGGCTCCGGGCTAACAGGAAGCCTTTCTTGGTAGTTGTAAGACACGGTCAATAAGTGGCTCAACAGTAGACAGAACTCACTTTGGATTCACATTGAGCTCCAGTTCCTCATCCAACATTTCTTTGTTTGCAATCTAGTAAGATACCTAAGCTACCGACCTGACCTTTCTTCTTAAGAAGTAGCATCAGTATTACATTGCAGGCTAGGCATTCATATTTGGTGCACTAAGAGCCCTAACTAGTTTTTTTTTGGTCTGCCTCACTCGTGCAAAAACAGATCTTATTTTAGGATGAATTTGATTGCTTTTAGGTCATGTGACAAGAGAATGTGTTAATCATCATAGATCTTCAATTTGCAGATCAAAATATTGAGAACTTAAAGGAACTCTCCATGTTATCTAATTGCTGTAGTTGGTAGAGGCAGACTAGAACGGGAAGGGTGGCGGGGAGGATAACAAAAAACAAAATGTGTAATAAACCCTCAACATGGATCTTTTTAATGGTTACATTTTTGTCTGTAGTGGTTAGGCTCAAGTGTCCTTGATGGTCCTGAACATAATTGTTTGTAAACGAAATGGCCTACCTTTCCTGCCCAGACTTATGTCAATGTATTTTTGACTATTTACTTATAGTAGGCTTTACTTTCTGTAGGTGTATGTTTATTAGTCTGAATATGTGGGTTTGCATGAGTATATATTTAAAATACATTGTATTGTAGAAATAAAATACCTAAATATTGAAGAAAGCCAGGGTCTTTTGTAAAGGATGAACATTACAAAATGTTCTTATAGCCTATTTGAAACTTTATATATCCATATATAGTAGTCACAGGGCTAATGTGTTCACCAGACATGTGCTCTTGATAAAAATGCAAAGGTGAAATTCATTCTAACTTGTGAACTTGAAGCATGTAGCGATAGGTACTACTACATTTAAAGGAGTGGCTTAGCTGGGTGTGGTGGTGCATGCTTGTAATCCCAGTACACGGGAAGCTGAGACAGGAGGACCTCAGGTTCAAGGACAGCCTCAGCAACATCATGAGACTCTCAGAAACCTAGTAAAACCCTGTTTCAAAACAAAAAATATAAAGGGTAGGTGGTGAAGCTTGGAAGTAGAATGCCCTTTAGTTCAATCCCCAGCACCACAAAAACTAACAACCGACCGACCGACCAATTAACCAACAGTGAGCTTTAAATTATTAAGGCTCATAATTTCTATCGTTTAGCCCTTATAATCCGTAGACTCTGTGTGTGTGTTGGTAGAAGCATAGTATGTACATATATGTGCGTTTGCATATGCTTTGTAATGGGCTTTGGATGATTTTATATATGTGTGTATGTGTCTGTGTGTTTGTACACACATACATATATTTTATAATTTGGCAACCACTGGGTTCTTTCAATGTTTGATTTCTATATTCTGGCTTCTGCGTGTTTACTAATTATTTTAATGATTAATGCTTTTAAAATGGCCTTTGGGGCCTGCCTGGTACTAGATTTACTTAAGATGCTTCTTTCAAGATTTTGTCCTTAAATCTGGAGATGAAATTCTAAAATAAACCAAAGGACATTTTAGAACCTAGAGGTGGTATCTTACACATCATGAAACCAAGGCCTGGAAAGTCCTGACGAGGATCTACCTGTTGGCAGCACCCCTGCACACCTCAGGTGCAGAGTGAGGCATCGAGGGGCATCAGTGCCAGGAGAGCCGCTGAGCAGGCGGGGAGTGCGGCCATCTCACAGGCCTGGCTCCTGCTGGCCGCCGGCTTCTCGTCACCCTCCTCCTGTCTGCAGTTGCATAGTAAGTTAGTGGCAGGGCAGTGAATATATTCATTGGATATATTTCTAAAGTCGAAAATATAAAACAATTTTATATATGTGTACTGATAGCTTCTTGGAAGTGTTATTAGAGTTTCAGCTCTTCATTTTGGGATTATAGTAGTTACAATGAATTTATAGATCAGTCCTCCTCCTCTTCTTTGTCTACTTGTTCTTTCCGCAAGGCCTTGGACCCAACAGCTTCTCTCAAACTTTTCGAGTTTTCCAATTTACCATGACCTCTTCTCCCCTCGTGGTCATGTGAACTTTCTTTAAATGCCCCCATATTTGTTTGAGAGATGATACAAGTACCTGCTCATACCCAAGGACAGGCAGAATTCTTCTGGAGCCCACATTATCAGGGGAATCCAGGAACACCTGGAGCAGAAGCAACTTCAAAGTGAATTGAATAGATTTGATTTTATAATCACAAGTTCGAGGCCAGCCTTAGCAACTTAGTGAGACCATGTTTCAAAATGAAAAATAAAAAAGGGGGGCTGTGGGTTGCAGACATCCTCAAGGGCATTGTTACCTTCTTCAGGAAAGAGCCCTGGGGTCTTCATCCAAAGACTGAACATTAATTGAGATTGCCTTCTTTTGTAGCTTCTGTGTACTTGCCTTTTCTACCCTGCTAGATTGTAAATTCTCAGGGGATTGGGTTTATTAAAGGGGTTTCTTTTTTTGCTTAGCACAGTAGAGTGTCTCATTAAATGTTGAATCAGTGAAAGTTCAGATGAGAAGAAATCGGTGCAGGAAGGACTGGGATATCACGCCTTTCTTATTCGCATTCACTGTTCTTTCTGTTTTCTTATCCCAGGGAGTCATTGTTCCCTCGTGGTGAACAATAGCAGAACTCACACCCCAGTAGAACAGTACGTGGTTGAGCCATTTGGTCTTACTCTTGTTTCAGATCTACATAATGCATGATAAAAATTTACGTGCTTGAAACTTGCCCATACTGGATTCTTAACTTCTTTGCAGAAGGCTCCCTCTGCATTCCAGTTCCTGTCAGCCTTTGGACAGAGCTGTGTGAAACAGGTCCCAGTTAGTTCTCAATGCCGTGGTACTCTTAATCTCTCCAGTTCTTATTCCCAAACTCTAGATAAATGGTCATGGTTTTATAGCTACCTACCGGTTCTTTGACTTGCCAAAACAAGTCACAATGAAATTTGAGGATGCCCTAAGCATTTCCTGTTTCAAATGCCTCTTGCCAGTTCTCAGGTCAAGGATTCTATCTGTGTGCTGGTTGGATTCTTTTGTAGGGCCAGTCTGGTGGTGTTACTCTGTTGAAGTCTTTGATGGTTGACTTGCATCTGAGGGTCCAGGGCTTCCCCATGGCTTCTTGAGGAAGTTGCTTCCTCTGTACTTTTTTTTTTTAAATCATTCAGACAGCTGTTGCTCACCTCTAGGCACTGAGAAACACCTAGTCTTCCACAAATGTCTACTTCTTCTGGTTCAGAATGTGGCGATGGCAGTAGAGTAAGACTGCCATCTTTGTTGGGAGATATCTCTCAAGATAGTCATTGCTTTAAATTTAGTGTCATCTGGATGGGCCAGCGATGTCTTAAAGATTAGTGTACTGATCTTGGTCTTAGGTTTGGTGGATTAGGATTCATCTCATCTTGGGAATGGGATGTGCGCTACTATTCCATTAGCCATTCATTCAGAAAATATTTATTGGTTGCTCACTCTCTGCTAGACATCAGTGTAAATGAACAAGATAGACATGGCTTATATTCATAAGGAGCTTAATTTTTAGTGACAGATATAGTCAATAAATGGGTAAAAAAGTGTACATAGATTAGTTTAAAATAATAACAAGTGCTGTGGGAGTATGAAATGAAGTAACTGACAGAGAGCAACTTAGGGAGGGAAGTTGCTCATTTTGATGGGAAAGTTGGTAAAGTATTTTTTAAAGACCTTTGAAGTTCTGCAAGGAACAGCATTTCAGGCAGTGGGGGGCTCATGCAAAGGGAATGATATAGAAGGGCAGGCGGGGGCTGGGCTCTGGAGAATTTTGAAGGTCAGGATAAGGAGCTTTTGGTTGCAGTGGAGTGCTATTGAAGGACATAAGCAGGGGGGGGGCATTATCTGATTACTTACATGTCTCAATACATGTAAGTTGATGTGTGAAGAATGGATTCCCACAGGGGCAAAGATGGAAGCAGGGTTATGTTTAGGAAGCGGCTATGGTACCCATCTTGCTGATGGTGAGGGGAAGACAGGATTTCAGGGGTTTTGACGTAGGCAACAGGAGGATGGTCGTGCCATCTAGTTACACGGGGAAGACTCAGGGAGAAAGAGGCTGGAATGGGGCTAGGCACCATAGGGAAGCAGTCACATAAAGAAAGAAGAGGATGCCAAAGAGGCTTGCACGGTCTCACTTCTTTTAAGAGTTTCTCAAACTTATAACCATTCAAGAGGCATCCCGTCTCGTGATTCTTCCTGGACTGCGCAATTCCCTTTCTTCTTTAAAAATATCTCTTGATAACCGGGCGTGGTGGTGCACGCTTTTAGCCCCAGGACTTGAGATGCTGAGACAGGAGGATTGCAGGTTCACGGCCAGCCCCAGCTACTTAGTGAGGCCCTCCGCAATTTAGTGAGACCCTGTTTCAAAATAGGGCTGGGGGTATAGCCCTGAGTTCAATCCCCAGAAACACACACACACACACACACACACACACACAACAAAAGAAATCTCTTGATTCTTTGTTTTTTGAGTATTCATTGGAAATTGACTTTCCCTGTATGTGAATGGTAGAAGCCCCCAGGATAGTTTTGTCTTGGCTCAGACCCCGATTTTTCAGTGGCCTGTCAGCCCGAGTAAATTCTTGATGCTTCTCCATAGGCTGCTAAATACTCTGTCACACTGTCTACCAGGACTCTCTCCTTTTATAATGTCCACCCAATTCATCTGAGATTTCACCCACTGTTTCTTTTGGACTTCTGGTTAAGGTGTCATTGTATTTGTGCTATTAGCTCACTCTGAACATCCTTCCTTGTAGAGTTTTTCTAAATTACACTTTGAAATGCAGCAAAATAGTTCTCATGATTAAATCACACTTAAATAAGGCATGTATTCAAGGTAACACTTTTAGGAATGTCTTGAAAAGAAAAAGAAGAAGAAAAAGAAAAAAAAAACCCAGCTTGGCAAATATCCTGAAAATAAAGAGAATCTTCTTAGCAGTCCCCTTGGCTAAAGTGAAGTCATTCCCCTTCTCCCCCCCCACCTCTGTCTGTTCTGGGCTCCCTTGGCAGACGTGCCTCTTGAACACTGAAGTGGATCTTTAGCCAATTAGGCCAGTGGGCTCAGCCCGGGTATGTTTGGCCGTCTGAGGCCCGAGTCCATTGCGCTTGTCTTGAAGCCTTGACCAGTGTAATTCTCTCAGAAGTGGGAAAGCGCAGCCGAGTAGTGTGTATCTCAAATTACTGTTGTCTTCGAGTGCTGAGTGACCGCATGCCTCTAACTCGAAACACAGCGGGAATGGGTGGCCGTGGCGTGAATGGGAGGGAGAAGGAGCCTGCGTAGACGAGGGAGGGGCTGTTGGTGAGCTGGCAGGATGGCGACAGGGGACCAGCAGCGTGGACGCAGAGGGCAGTTGAGGGCTCAGGCGTCACAGCTGCTCTGTCCTGCCCACCTGTAGGTAAGTTGTGTCCTAAGGAGCTCAGTCGCCATGCTCAAAGCTATGTTGCTGGGAGTGCTTTTTCTTTTTTCTTTTCTTTTCTTTCTTTCTTATTTTGGTGGTATTGTGATTGCATTTCAGAAGTTACTGGAAAGCTCTGTCCTGCTTTCTTCCTGTAAGGGAGCTAGGTAAATAAGCTGCCGTGATGCACATTCATGAGCAGGAAGTCTCTCTAGAGGAAGTTGCTGATCACAATTCTTATTCTTATTTTTTATTTTTATTTTTAAAAAGCAGAAATCCTGAGTGTAAACACTGTTTCACACCTGGTTGAGCTCTGGCAGCCACCTCTTGAGGACTAGTGGAATTTAGGTGCAGCCCATGCTCACTTTAGAGAGCTCGTGGTGTTGTTGATGGGCCTGTTCATGGTACCCACAGATTAGCTCCTTACACATGCTCTGAGTAGATTTCTGTCAGCCGGAATCCCCTTATTATCTGAAGATGTTCTGACTTTATTATGCTTTTGGAAAAGTAAAGAGAGATGATGTTCAGAGAAAAGTTAATTTCTTATTCCAAAACCTTGCATTTGTAGCTTCCTTCTCCCTGCAATTGGAAATGCTTGTCAGTATCTAGCTGTGATAAGCAGGGTACTATTTCTGCATAAT
Organism: Graphiurus murinus; assembly: GCA_004027655.1. NCBI lineage: Eukaryota > Metazoa > Chordata > Mammalia > Rodentia > Gliridae > Graphiurus > Graphiurus murinus. Next base: position 27,385 of record PVLC010005000.1, on the reverse strand, counting down.
GCTTTATCTTCCTCTTCCCCAAGGCGGCTCCATTCCTAGCTTGTCTTTAGATTTTTGCCGAGAGGAAATCTTGGTCTCCTTCTTCCTTTCTTTTCGGAAGCACCATCTCTCTCTATATATATAGTTTTATGTTTGATTTTAGTTTGATGTACATGTGTATACATGTATGGCTGCATATGTGTTTACACACATGCGTGGATATGTTTCCACCTAGGGAGCTTTCTCACCCCTTTTTGCCCATTGTGGGCAAAAGGACCCAGAGATTATCTATGAAGGAAGTACTTAGCTGCGGGGGAGCCCCGGGAGAGGAGCAGTCAGGCACGCAGTTTGGTATGGTGGATGTGCAGGTGGTTTATTTGGGTTTATTTTGACGTTTATCATGATTTAGGCACCCAGGTTTCACACAGACAGTTGGTGTATGTTGTCTATATAGGATTAATAGCAACAATAACATATTTAGATATTTTCAGGATAAAAAAAGTATTTGATTCCATTTTTTTTTTCATTTTAAAATGTGCAAAAGTATCCCGAGACTGTGGTACGACTCTGAACTCTGACCATCAGATTATTTTTAGGGCTTTGTTTATTGTGGTAAGGACTTAATGGTTTAAAAACAATTTGCTTTCCATGGTGTGTGTGTGTGTGTGTGTGTGTGTTGCTGGGGATTAAACTCAGGGCCATTCTAACTCCAAGCTACACCCCCAAGCCCTATTTTTATTTTTCATTTAGAAACGGAGTCTTGCTAAGTTGATGCGAGCCTCACTCGCATCAACTAAGTAGCTAAGGCTGACTTTGAACCTGCAATCCTCCTGTCTCAGCCTCCTAAGTACTGGGATGGCAGGCATGCTGGGCTTCGTGGTGGGTTGTTTTGTTTTTAACTCACTATTGATTTAACAGAAGAGTCAGTGAGTGAAGCTGAGGCACTAGAGGTCTGAAAGCTGCGCAGCTGAAGTTAGAAATCTGTGTCTCTGGATAGTGAATCTGGCAGGATGGTTTTAGGCAAGGAAGATGGGGCTGCCGAGAAATGGAGTAAGAAGGGCGGGAAGTGCCCAGAGCTGTCCCCAGGGCAATTGGAGGGCGAGGACGATGACTTCCGCTGGGGTTCCCTGCGGCCCATGGTGTGCTACTTGCGAGCCGGAGCAAGCTACTGTGCAGCAGCGAATTTTCAGTGTGAATGGCGTCATCTCCTAGGCTTGATGGAGGACTCAGTACACGTTAGGGAAACAGGGACAACGTTGAGCCAGTTACCAGAGTGGGACAGTGTCCTGCAGATGATAGAGGACAGTAAAGAAGGAAGAACTTTGGAGGAGGAGTGGACCCTTGTAGACTCGGGCAGGAAACAGGAGCCACGTGTGACAGCCGAGAGGTGGGGTCTGGGGAAATCTGAACTTTGGTTCAGGTGGGAAGTAGAGGCATCCCTTGAAAAGGTCAAGGGTAGACGGCCGCTCCTGGCTGTCCCATCATCCATTGCTCCTATGACAGAGGGCAGTCCCACACCCTCTTCTGTCTTCCCCCGGGCTTCAGTCTGCCACTGCCTCCCAGGAACAGCCGTCTAGCTGGTCTCACTGGGTCAGTAGGGGTCTCCCGAGACTCTGTTAAAGTGTCTTAAGACCATGTCGCTGTTTTGAGAGCCCATCCCTTGTGGTGTGAGGACCATAAACAGCTGTGTTCGTGGGGCAGGCCTGTCCTTCCTGCTTTGCAGTTGACCATGTGAAGCTCTGTTCTGTTGTGCTTATCTCGTCTTGTGTTTCCATTTTATTTTGTCCTTCTGATGCTTCATCCAGTGTCTTGGTTATTCTTCACAACTTTGTCTCATTTCGAAGCTAGGAAACGTTCCTTCTAGTCCTTCAAGACTTTGGTGAAGATGCTGACTGGATCCAGGACTATCCTGCCATTGTATAGCTCTCTTTCAGCTGACCAGGACCCATATTAATGACCATTTTCTCATAGGCCTTTTAACTATCTATAAATCACGTTAGAGATAGCGTAGATGTCTTGCTAAAGTTTAGGCACGCAATAGGCAGGTGAGCTTTCTTCAAATCTGTTGCTCTCGGAGTCCCAGAAAACAGGTTTTTAGTGAACCTTTTCTGCTCTCTGAGTCACTGTGGAGGTTAAGTGTGAAGAGTTCTTTGTACACAGGCTTCTGAAAACGACTTGTGTTTTTAGCAGACTGCAAATAAGTTAACACCAATTCTGACCCCAAAACATTAGTTGAAACTTGGATTTATCAGTAGCAAAGACATTTTTGGAATGAGGCGGGGCAAAGGAATATAAAACCTATTGTATTTTGTATGGTAAATTAAAAGGCATTATCATCAAGTAATCTGACAGCTGTCATGTTGGAATAATAACAGAGAGCAAAAGTAAGATTAGTAGTGAGCCGAGTTATAGGGAGACATTTTACTTATGTAAGAAAGACCTTTGTAGATCCTGCTCTGTCAAGTCAAAGGCCCTTGCCTACTGGTCACCCTAAAATCCTGTGATATTGTGAGGCATTATTCTCTTGCAGATTTGAATTCATCTAAAGCAGCAAACTGTTCTTCCTTATTTCTTCACCTTTCTTCGGCCTTAATTTCCTCTTACGTATGTTTGTTCTGTTCTTTCTATTTGAAGATCATACTTCTTGATAGGGATGATTAAATCAAAATAGTGTTGGGTAATTTTCCTTCCTAACTGTCATAAATAAAAATTATGCCCATTGTTCTCAAACTTTGGCATATATCAGCCTCACCTAGGGAGACTGATAAAAGTAGAGATGACCATTCTTTAACCTTGGATCAGAACGCATGAGGTGAAGACACCCCAGAGTCTCTAGGCTTGTTACCCCAAGGTCACCTTTGCCCCTCTGACATCTAACCCTGATCCAGCCTGGTGGCATCTTAGGAGTCTCATACCCATAGTCAGATGACATGTGGAGGCCACTAAGTGCCATAAGCCTGCCTCTAGGGTTCCCGAGTACAGCCCCTTGACTCCACCTGATTATAGCTGCTACTGGCCCTACACATTTGGCCTCTTGGGTCTGGTCCTAGATTGGACATCCACCCTGTGTCTGTTATGAGTCTGTATGAGGGAGATTTAGAAAAATGAATATCCAATTGTGTCACCCCATTAAAACAAAACAAAACACCTAAGATGACCTTCTGTTGGTCTTAGGATGAAGACCAAAACTCGTAGCATAGCCCAGCAGATTGTGCGTAACCCGGCCTCCCCGTGCCCGCTTTGCATTCTCATCTCGCACTGCCTTGAAGCACTTGTCAGGGCTCTCTAAATGCATCGGCTTCCCAGCAAGTCCTCAGAATATCCATACCGCCTCCCTCCCAGGAGCTGGAGCCAGCTTGTTTTCTTGGCTCCAGCCATCTCCTGACCCCACCTAACCATCTTCTGGACTTCTGCTTGCCATTCAGGTCTTGACTTAATCATTACAACCTTGGAGAAGCCTTCTCTGATACCCAGGATACATTCTTAGGGTGCCATAGATGTTTCCTTTTTAGCACTTAGCAGTCATATGATTATTTGATTAATGTCAATCTCTCCTATTCAGCCGTTAACTCCATGAGGGCAGGGATTGGGTCTAACTTTATTCACTGTTAATACCCCTATTGCCTAGCACCAGAACAGAGTGGACACGCAAGAAATGTTTTTTTGAATGAATAGGAGGCAATTTCTAGAGCCGTGCATATCTTCATTATCTGACAATAGTGCCTGAGACCTTCATTATCTGACACTGTGCCTGAGACCTTCTGTAATAATCAAGCTGCTCTATGTGACCCCTGGGATGTTCATACTAGTCTGATTTGAACCTGAATTTACTGCAACCGCTTTGATACTGTGACTTGGACTACGGGCACTCCTCTTGGCCAGCACCCCATTTCAGCTGTATTTCAAGTTTTGGTTCTGCCCATTTGTATCTTATTCCCTTCCTTCTTCTGGCTTAACCATTGAGGTCCATGATGTGCCAACGCTAAGGCTGGCTTCAGTGTGACATGTGGTAGAGCTTCTGGCTTCTTCTCTTAGGTGTTTCATTTAAATAAGAGAAGTCTCCTTTTTCTGTAAGACAATTGTGAGTCCCATCCAGCCAAAAGTTTTTGATACTTCAGAGGATTTCTTGGCACCTTCACAGTGCAACTTCTTTCTGGTTTCATTTTTCACATCTTGTTATAGGACATGGTATCTTAGGCTATGCCTGTAGTTTCTCATTCTCTTCCCTGCTATTGTCTTCTAAAATTTACCAAGTTCCTCTTTCCCCATTGTTTGAACTGTAGCATAACCTGTTGTCATGCCTGGTTCTCTTACGAAGCACACCCTGTTTTATCCAAACAGCTTGCTTTTTTTTTTTTTTCAAATTTCAGTTTAAAGCCCTGTGAAGCAGTTGGGTTGGTCTCCTGCTAAATAATTCTCATAGCCAGCTTTGTCAGTTTGAGAAGGCCCTTGCTGGAGACAGGAAAGGGAAGGGGAGTCAGAATCCTGCTCTTGAGTCTTCCCTGCTCACATGGGCCAAAATGCTCCATGAAGAGAGTGTCAGCTTCCATCAGCTGTCTTTCATACCCAGCCCAAATAGCCTCTGCATGGCTTCAGTTGTTTCTGTTGCAACTATTGTCTCCAGAGAGGACTGAATACAGGGAGTTCAGTTTACTGAGTAGTGATAATCATAGCATTTTATAGCTGGAAAATATCTTGCAATGACTCGTCCATTCTTATTCTGCAGGTGAAAACACTGAGAAGGTAATTATTGGTACACGACAGCATAGTTAGTGCCAAAGCCTCTGATCTAGGCTCCTTCTGTGGGTGGAGGGGGTTGTTTGTTTTAAGACCATGTTTCCTATTAGTCAGGAGAACCAGCTGTGAGTGGAGAGAGCTCATTGAAAAAATCCAGGGTTCTTCGTGATGACATAGCATTTAACATGTAGAATTTAGCATAAATTGTTTTGAAGTTCAAGTCTCTGCATGTAAGAATGTGAACATCTTTGTACTATGATTGATAGCAATAGGACAGCAGTAGGATAGGAAATGACACATTTGCTCCAGTGTTAAGATTATTGATCATATCTAACCCTGATAGCAATCAACGGGCATCTTCCTAGACTAGTAGATTCTCAATATACTTCATTTTAAATACTCCAATTTTTTGTGTGTGTGTGTGTGGTACTGGGGATTGAACCCAGGGGCATTCTACCTCCAAGCTATACCCCTAGTCCTATTTTTTATTCTTTATTTTGAAACAGGGTCTCACTAGGTTGCAGAGGGCCTCACTAAATACTCCAATTTTCTCAAGAAATGTGAGGTTAATGCAGCCCTATGGAGTTACTAATTAGGGGGCAATGAGCAGAGGGTAGGTGGTGGGGATGATGTCTCATGGGACTTTCCTCCCCAGTACCGCAGGTCCTCACTGTAGACACACTCAGCTTCAGCAGGAACACTTGGCTATCCTAAAGCCTCTGTGTGGTGTGCTGGTGCAGACTTTGCCCCTATTGCCTCGTTTCCTCCTCCTCAGCATGAAGTCCAGGACCATGCCCACAGTGTGCCTGATGACTGATTCTTAGGAAAGCACACCACACATGTTTAATCAAAGTGTTTACCAAGGGAGGCTGCTAATAGCAACCTCTGAGTTTCCACGCAGGCCTGTGCCTGGCCTTTCTACAGCTCTCTGCCTGCTCCATTGGCCCCCACTCAAACTCATTCATTCAGAAAGGAATCCGACCTGTTTGCCTGTAGCCGGCTCATTTTTCTAGGGCTCCTTATTTTTCTAACCATCTGCCCTCCTTCCTCTTTTCTTATTGCGATCCCAAGTGTTTAAAGTTCAATTATGCAGACATAAAATTTGCTTCTTCAGTCATATGGAAGCAGAGAGTCTCTTAGAGCCCACGACTCTTTATATATAGTGTCTTAGGAATCTTCTTCCCTGTATCGATGATTGAACTTCAGAAGCGATGGTCCAGCTCAGAGATGGCAGCTGACAGCTTTCTTTCCTCGGGTCCCCAGGTTCACATAAATGGTTGTCTCTGTTGTGGAGTGATGTGATGAGAGACAGCTTGAGACGCATGAGCCACCCCTCTCCCAGTTAGTGTTTTTGAGCACACCTGGGTGTGCTGCCTTCTGTACTGTGGACGGCAGATGTTTGAGCTAAGGAGCACCAGCCCAGATGGAGACCTTATAAAACCCACTCTCATGTTGGTCATCCATGGCTCATTTCTAACTTTGAAGTTGTTAAAAAAACAAATATTCAGGTGGGTATGGCGGGCACATACCTATAATCCCAGTACTTGGGAGGCTGAGATAAGAGGATCACAGGTTGGAGGCCAGCCTCAGGAATGTAGTGAGGCTTTCAGCAACTAGCAAGACAAACAAACAAACAAAAAACAAGAAAATAAAAAGGGCTGGAGGTATAGCTTACAGGTAAACTGCACCTGGGTGCAATCCCCAGTACCACAAAAAGATAAAATGAAATAAAATAAAACCTCAGTTGGAACAAATGCTGAAGGGATTCATGATATCGAACGATTGGTTTCTTTGTCTGTTTTTGATGGTTTCTACCTCAGACAAAGAAAGAGAATTTAACCTGCGCTCTTAACAGCTCGATTGGGTCTGTTCTCTGAAAAGAAACCACAGTTTCACCTGGAAGTGTGCAGGAGGCCGGAGATCTAAGGGTCCAGTGGGTCGCTGGAGCCTGTCCGCTGGTGGCCGGGTGGCCAGGTGGCATCTCTTATTTTGCCTTCACAGCCCTGGAGGGCCGGGGCAGCGTGGGTTTCTTTCTTCTGTGTTTCATCTTCAGGGCCTCTAGGAGAAACTTAGATCCTCTGCTGCTTTCTCTTCTCTCCCATTCAGTCACTTTGATTCATAACATCCTGCCTGTAGGTACAGCAGGCTCATTGGATAGGAAAGACCTGATTTTCGGTCTCAAGTTTATGTTACTGGTCAAATTTGGTTTCCCTCTCACCCCCTCTCTCTCCCTGCACCCTTTTAGGTGGCAGGAAAGAACTTTATGGAGAAGTAGGAGTGGAGTCATATTTGAATGCACTTGTGATTGTTGAAATTTCCCAAGCACTGAAGAGGGTGTGCACATAAAAACGCAACATTAAAGGTTTCCTTTTTAAGATATCATATCTGTAAAACACATGCAGATACTTTAAATTTCTATAATGTAGTAATAAAAATAATCTTGATGCTGTTTCTGAAGATTTCCATGTAAAAATTAGTGTGTCAATGAGCCGGGCATGGTGGTGCTCGCTTATAATCCCAGTACTTGGGAGGCTGAGACAGGAGGATCCAGGTTCATGGCCAGCCTCTGCTAATTAGTGAGGCCCTCCACAGCTTAGTGAGAACCTGTTTCAAAATAAAGAATAGAAAATAGGACTGGGGGTGTAGCGCAGAGGTAGAATATCCCTGAGTTCAATCCCCCATACTGCAAAAAAAAAAAAAAAAAAAAAAAAAAGTCAAGGTTTGTAAATCATCTTGACAATATTTAAAGCTCAACAGCAGATTTCATTTCCTTTGACAGTTTCTGGGAATCCTATTGAGTTATTTTCTAGAGACTCATTCATGGATGCTTTCAGGTAGTTACAGGTTACCCAGGACATAACTTCAAGGCATCAATGTCGAGGGCATTCTTATTTATTTTGGAATAGTAGCACATGGTACTTTATGTTTCTGCAGACTCAGAAAGACAAACCATTCAATGCCATTTTGGATGGAGAAGAGTGAAGGAAACGATTCTCCTTAATGTGTGGGTCCTGAGGCTGAGATGGGGGCGGTTTCCTGTTCATGGTTAATCAGTAGGATTGTTTCTGAGCTGGGACCTTCGTCTTCTCTGTTAGTCACTGCAGGATTGATTGGTGATGCCTAAAATAATCTGTCACCCGCTCTGACTCATCTAGGGTAAGAATGAATCCCAGAAGTCTCAGGTTTCTTCAGGAAGCTGAGTTTAGAAATCCATCCTGTGATCAGGTTAAGGGACTTGTCTCTAAGCATTAATAATTGTTCACAAGAAAGAAAACATGCTCTAATTATGCTTAGGATCGGACCGTATTGTTCTTGGCTGTTGAGCATTTAGGATACTAAAGTCAAGATGTTTTACAGCCACTTAAGACTGAAAAAATCAGAGTGTATGTTATTTGAAAATACCCTAAAAAGATAAGAACTTCTCTTTGTGAGAACTAACCAAGACTAAGAGTGAATGTGATTAAGGTTAAAAGATCATAAAGGATGTCTAGATGGAGTAGCATAGATATATTCTCCACATTGTGAACCTACACCCTACAGGATGTTCTCTAAAAATTATCCTCTGCCAAAGAAGCGTCTAAGGGATAGCAAAAAATACAGAATAAAGGTTCAGCAAGGGCAGATACTAACAGTGGTGAACTTTTATTGGGTTCTTTCTGTGTGCTATGTATGGTCTTATTTACATTATCTTACTTAATCTTTTTTTTTTTTTTTGGTACTGAGGATTGAACCTAGGGGCAATCTTCCTCTGAGCTACACCCCTGGTCCTATTTTGAAACAAGGTCTCACTGAGTTGCAGAGGGCCTCACAGCTGAAGCTGGCTGTGAACCTGCCGTCCTCCTGTCTCAGCCTCTCAAGTCTTACTTAATCTTTATAACAACTTTATGAAGACAGTATTCCTATTTCTGCCCTTTAAAAACAAGTTTCTGCTCCTTTAAAAAATTACTTGTACCAGATCTAGTGAATCCCACAGGGCAGTTTTTGTATTTTATTTTTCTTTAGGAACTCTTTCTTTAAGTATCATAGAATCTTAGGAAGGTGTCCTGAGAGTCAAAAAACAAAGAATTCTTCACTAGTTTAGGGATAATGAGAAGTGATTTTCCTAATCTTGAATATCTTCAGGAAGGCCTCCACTAAAAAAGCAAAACCATCCTTTAATTGACTATTTTAGTATATATTCTGACCGTCAGAAAGTTTATGTAAAACCTAAAACCTCACTGCTATAATTGTTTTATAGCTGAATAGGAAATTAGAGCATGACTAATTACTCCCTCATTTTAATATTCCATTACTCTCTCAAGTCACCCTGGAGGTTCATTCAGTAGCCATTTGTTGAGTGTCGGTCATGTGCAAGTCCTCATTCTTAATGATACTGAATCTGATCTTAGAAATCTTTTTTTTTTGGTGGGCCTGGAGATTGAACCCAGAGGCATTCGACTTTCAAGATACAACCCCAGCCCAATTTTATTTTATTTTTTATTTTGAAATAAGCTCTCACTAAGTTGCTAAGACTGGCCTCAAACCTGTGATCCTCCTGTCTCAGCCTTCCAAGTACCCTGGGATTACAAGCGTGTGCCACCCCACCTAGCTAGAAATCTCTAAAAATAACACAAGATAAAACCAGGTACCTTAGACAGTTTGGAGTCAGATTTTTACTTTTTTTGAATAATGATGATGATTTTCTACTCACTGTATACTACTTGATGTTCACTTTTAAGGATTCAACTCTCTGAGATACTATTATCCAATCTCTGAGATAGTATTATGAACTCTCAGAGACATTATTATTATTATCACCCTTATTTTACAAATTAGGAAATTAACGCTCAGCAACATTAAGAGAGACACCCCAGGTCACGTGGCAGAGCTTGGACCGTGTGAGTTCCTAAAGTGCTTAAGAATAGTTTTAATATTATCAAAATGCTTTTACTTATGTTATCTCCTCTCATTCTACAAACAAGCACAGCAACAGTTATTATTGAGTTCGTTTTTACAGGCAGCACCTCTGCTTATTATCTGCTTAATATGTGCAGAGTGCCAGCTACTTTCATCAGATAGGACCTGCTTCACGGACTGCTCACAAAAACCCATTAAGTATCATCATTCTCACTTCACAGATGAGCCACCGAGACCTCAGCAGTCTAAGTGGCTTGACCAGCACCGAGGGAGCTGGGATTCAAGCCTAGCTGTCTGCCCCGTCAGTATACACGGCCGCTTGGCCACATCTGCTTTACTATGTTACGCTGCCTTGAAACTGGAGATTGAGAGTTAGCTAACCCAGCTGAGGCCATAGAGCTTACAAACAGCAGGGCTGAGACTCCAACTCAGATTCTCTCCTTCGTTTCCTACTGTACTGGCTTCCTCTGCACAAGGAGAACTCCAGGCTGTGTGTTACACCCGAGCTAAATACCCTAATTCCTTTGTTGACAAGCCTAGGCATTTTTGTCATTCTGTATACATTTCTTTGGATTTTTTTCTTGTTTTTAAGGCAGAGACCCTATCCTACCACTAATGACATGCCACAGCAGAGGATTGGATATACAACTTAAACTAGTTGCTTAGGAAGTTATCTGGTGAATCAAGCCCAGATTTTAGTCCTGCACGCTCACCTAATTTAGCTATGTGATTTGTGTCCTTTTTGTCTAAAATGTTGCTTGAGAGTAAGACTTGCCTTTATGAGATTGCTTTCTTGAGCTATAAGGAATGAATCTTTTTCTACCTGAAGATCACTTAGTGCTTCTCTGAATAGTGAATTACATTTGTGGGATAAAGCAAGGAAGTATGTCACTATCAGGTATATCATAAGGACCAGTCACTTAGATTTGAAATATTGCCAAATCTTTATAATTTCAGCCTTGACAGCTTTACAACTTATAAGCTTATTACTTTTAATGATCAAGTATTATAGATTTCTGAAGGCAAAGTTTATGTTAACCATTTATAGGACTATATTTTTATTCAAATTGCAAACTCAGGTAAATATTCTTCAAATTGAACTGAATAACATTTTTCTTTGGATCTGTTGATGACAGTCAACCTCAGATAAATATCCAGATGTATTTAATTATTTCCACTCAAGGAAGTATGTCCTATTTAGACAGTCTTTTAAGTAAATTGTTTCTGAATTGAACAAATAAACAAGAAATAGCTGAAGCTCCACTACTTTATATAGAAAAGCCAAAATGCTTTAAAAGAGGACTCATCTCAGGAAAAACTTTCTCATTATATTCTCATTTTTATTTTTAGAGATAAGCCTGCATTGACTGACTGTTTAAGTAAATTAATAGTTTGTAAAATTAAGCTTTTCATTTTCAAAGAGTGATGGGTGATGGGATTATTATTATTATTATTATTTGCGGCACTGGGGATTGAACTTAGGGGCATTTTACCTCTGAGCTATACTCCAGTACCCCCAGCCCTATTTTTGTATTCTTTATTTTGAAACAGGGTATCACTAAGTTGTGAAGGGCCTCCCTAGGTAGCTGAGGCTAGCCTCTAACCCAGATCTTCCGGTCTCAGCCTCCCAAATGCTGGGATTACAAACAAGTGCCACCATACCCAGCTGTGATAGGATTATTTTAAGTTTGTTCCAAATGTGTTAATTTCAGTTCAGATATGTTTTAAACATGGAAGTGTTCCTGTGTTACTAAGAGTTGTTTTTTTTTTTTTCATAAGATGAGAATTAATGCTTACTGAAGTCTCCTGTGCTAATTTTCTTGTAATAATTTTCTCATATATGAGAATATATTTATCATATACTATTTCTCACATATGAGAAAATTATTGATATCTGACATATATACCAGATCCCGGTAATCCAGGTGTTATAATCCTTCCTCCCTTTTTTAGATGAGGAACTGAGACTCAGTATGATTGAATAATTAAGCCAAGCTGGGCATAGTGGTACACGCCTGTGATCCCAGTACTTGGGAAGCTGAGGTAGGAGGATCACGGGTTTGAAGCCACCAGCAGCACCTTAATGAGACTCTGTTTAAAAAAATAATAATAAGCCGGGCGTGGTGGCGCACGCTTGTAATCCCAGCATTCGGGAGGCTGAGACCGGAGGATCTGGGTTCGCGGCCAGCCTCAGCTACCTAGTGAGGCACTCTGCAACTTAGTGAGACTCGGTTTCAAAATAAAGAATAAAAAATAGGGCTGGGGGTATAGCTCGGAGGTAGAATGCCCCTGAGTTCAATCCCCAGT
>PVLC010005000.1:0-15366 GCA_004027655.1 Graphiurus murinus | reverse complement strand
TCTGAAGTTCATGCACATTGTAATATACCATGCTGTCCTGTAAACATTCTGGCCTATTAGAATTTTAAGAATGAACATAAAAAATTTTTAAAGTTAGTCTTAAAAAGCATGTGTTAAAAGAAATTTGCTTATGGTTCTGTTTGGTTAACCTTCAAGTAAGAACTAAACAGTTTGCAACAGTGCATGCTTTCTTGTGTTGGAAACATAGCAAATTTACCTTTTTTTTTTTTTCGTATGTAGACTGAAGGTTTTTAATAAATCTACTTGGCCTTGAGTTTTTACCTCCAAGAAACTCCATAGAGATGCATCAAAAGACATTTTTAACTCTTAGCAATTAACGCTAGCCAGTTTTCTGCCCATTATTTTTATTATTGTAGTGACTGTAGGTAACACCAGTTCACATTCCAAACATGTGACATTTTAAGAACATGTTTCAATAGGATTAAAAGGCATTTCCCTGTTCCCCTGTTTTGAGTCATTTTCTTATTGTTAGAAACTCATGCTTAACCTTCAAGCTGGGTGGTGAGGAAGCTTTTTCCGTTTTTAATGGTAGTTGACTTTGAGATTTAGTTTTCTGTTTTTCTTAAAGGTTATTTTCTGTTTTAATTTAGCATGAGCATAATATACCCTCCTCTTCACATTTCCATTCTGTTTGCATGCTGTCCACCCATCCCATCCCCACCCTATCTCTTTATGCCCATACTAGAAAGTGCCATTCCATTATTCTTCCTGCAAAGAAGGTGTCTTGCTGAAATCAGAGAATCATGCACTTGAAACCCAGAAAGCCCATCTGAAGGGAAGTAGCTGGATTACGCAGGATTACACAGCAGTAAAAGACACAGTAGACATGTTACTTAACCAAGCTAATTTTTCAGAAAAAAAAAAAATAAGTAAATCATAATCCGTGGAGGGGGAATTTTCAGAGAATACAGAAAATAAATAAATTTCACTCTGTAAAAATAGCCATAGCAGATTGTTTCCTAAATTACCATTAGACTTTCCAAATAGAAATGTTTATGCTCAAGAGAGACACAGAGTCCCGTATGCACCATCCCTTTTGTGGCTGTGACTCGAAGTCTGAAAAGCTTTGCGTTCCTGAGGGCGTGAAAGGGCGAGGCTGCTAGGAAGAGTCCTTCCTCGTATGTTCTTACTTGGGTTGTGTATTTTTAAGGCTGCAGTGCCTGGTGTACTATAACACAGGTCTTCTTCTTTTCCAGACCCCAGGCAGGCACAGTCTTCGCCGCCGTGGTCCTATGACCAGTCTTACCCGTCTTACCTGAGCCAGATGACGTCCCCGTCCATCCACTCCACCACCCCGCTGTCCTCCACGCGGGGCACGGGGCTCCCTGCCATCACCGATGTGCCCCGGCGTATTTCAGGTAAAGACTGAGCTTTAACGGAAAACCCACCCCTGTTCAGGGGTCGGGGGAAGTGGGATGGGCCGAGCCTGTCTGATCTACACTCACAGTCACCTTATATTAGGGGCACGTGGGCAAGGGTTTGACAACAGGCCACTGGGTCTTTGGAATTAGTGGGGGGCCTATCAAACACTTGAACATTTGAAGTCAGGAGACTGAAAACCCGCCAGGGGTGGCACGCTTTCCTTAAGATGATGCGTAATGGCCCCCAGTAAGTGTTCTGCTGAAGTAAGGGGGAGCTGTCTCCTCCCCAGGGCCTTCTCCAGAGGGTCTGATGCCGGGCCTGCCTCTGCTTGTGTTCTTCTCTTTTTCCTAACATTTGCCTGTTGACCGAATTACAGATGGTGGTACAGCCCATCACTCCTTAAGGCTTATAAACCCCAGGTGTCCACACCAGCCAGTTCCAAGAGGAGAGCCCTTGTGAGCTTAGGTTCCTTCTCAGAAACTAGTCATTTGAAGTGCTGTCCCTCTCGGCGCCTGAGTACTCACACATCCACTCTTTAAAAGCCTCCCCCCCCCCCCCCCCGCAAAATTGTGACTCATGGCAAAACTACGTGTGCTAAATGACCTGGCTGCTCCTTCTCTGTCCTGGCAGATTCATCCTAGGCAGCCAGAAAGTGTCGGTAGAGATTCTCCACTGACAAGTAGAGAAATATGAAAGATTGGCCCCCCAGCCAACCATGAACCTCTCTCATTCACCCTGACACATGAGTCATAACATTGCCCCCCCCCCCCAAAAAAGAAAGAGATGTAGACCCCTAGAGGAGCGGACCCAGTGCAGCCAGACTGCCCAACGCTGCTCAGCCTCGGGCCCTGCACCTGTGTGACTCCGGGCCAGGTTAATGCCTGTCTTTCTTTCTCTTTGTGTTTCTGTCTCTGTCTCTCTCCCTCTCTCATTTTCTGCAAAGCTCGAAGCCGCTACTCTCTCCGCTGAGTTGCCACTGACAAGCTGAAGCCCCGCCAGCCGGCTTGCAGGTTTTGATTAGCTCAGACTCCTTTATTTCTTTCAACTTGGGAGGAGGGAAGGCTTTGCTTCTTCTCGAGCAAATAGCAGGACAGGGCTCTCTGGTCCTAGTGCCTTCACCTTTTCTGCAGCAGATGGACTTCCATGGGGGTGAGTAGGGAAAGAAGAAGGGTGGAGGGGGAACCGCGAGATTCTTTGGAAAACCATGCTACCACCTTTCATGTATGGCTGTTACTGTTATTTTTCTGAATCACGGGATATTCAGTGGAGGGGGGAGGGGCTGTACAGAGCATAGAATTCTAGGTATCATCTCCCTTGCCTGGAACCACTGTCTCCTTTAGGCAGATAGGACTAAAGACACAGGGAAGGAGGCACGAGGCACGGGGCACAGAGGGGACAGCTCAGGCTGGAGTGGGCTCAAAGGCCCCGTGTCCCAGGGTGATGAGCTACTTCTGGTCATTCTTTCTGTATTTCATACCCAGTGTCTGTTTAGTTACCACAATGATACTTTGCCAGAGCAGATGTGTACAACCTGGCTTTTGCTGAGGGTCCCTTTGGGTTTCACCTGCCAGACCCTCTGTGGCTGAAGCCAATTTTGCTTTTTTTTTTTTTTTTTTTTTTCTGTAGCAGGACCTAGAAAACCAGCCAACCAACCAACAAACAAACCCTCAGGGAGTGGTTGTAGCTTTAGAGACACTTATCTCTAGCATTTTCTAGCTGAGGTGTGTTTGTAAATGAATTCACCGGGAAAACCATTGAGAATAACATTGAAAGAGATACCACTCTTGTCTATCATTTACATGCATATGGTAGAACAGCCCAATTATTATTTGGAGCCCACTTATTGAGAATTACTTAAAAATTTCCATGAAACAACACCACAAAGCTTCCTGTTGCACAGAGAAAGAGATAGGAGCAGAAACTTGTTCCTTGTCCAGCTCGGTAGTGATTTTTGGCCACAGGTAGACGTGAACTCCTGCTTTAAACTGGTTTACAGGTGAGTTTAGTCCAGTTTGTTCCTCCCTGCCAAGCATCTCTGTGAGTCGTTACTGGTAAAGAAGTATCACAGGGCCAAGGTGGGAGGTTCTGTATAAACATGAAAGAGAACAGAAAATCCCTCTTGTCAGCCTGTAGGGAAACAGGAAGAAACAAGTAGACAGGGACCGTCAGGGAACCGACCTTGCTAGTGGCCCATGGAGCCCTGCCTGATAAGGCTCAGGGACCCTGCCATCTGGAGTGGGTACCTTTGTCGCCTTCCCAGGGCTCATCCTGGGACTCTCTTGGAGTGGAGCCTGTCCCAGGTACCCAGGGACCAGATCACACAATTTTTATTTTAATTTTTTAATTTTGTTTTTATGCGGCACTGGGGATTGAACTCAGGGGCATTCTACCTCCGAGCTATACCCCCAGCCCTATTTTTTATTCTTTATTTTGAAACAGGGTCTCCCTAAGTTTCGGAGTGCCTCACTAGGTAGCTGAGACTAGCCAGGAACCCGGATCCTCCGGTCTCAGCCTCCCGAATGCCGGGATTACAAGCGTGCGCCACCACGCCTGGCCCCACAATTTTTATATTATTATTATTATTATTCCCCTCAATATCTAAAGGGATCCTTAATTTAATCCATGACATTGAGGCTCCTCCAAGTGAGACTTGATACTGAGAGTTGTGTTTTTTCTCGCTCTCTTTTTTTGATGCCTTAGGCTTGGGTTGAGTCCACTCCTGTGTCTCTAGTCTTCGTTATGCTCTGTGCCGAATAGTGCTGTTTCCCTGTAGCCAGGACAGCTAAGACACTGACCTCCTTCAACGCCCCTAAGAAGTCCTGTGGTCATTTGTTGAGGTGCTTTCCAGAGCAGTTCATGTTTTATGGACAGAAATCTGTTCTCATCTTGCTACCTAAAGGGATGCACAGAATATTCTTATATGATTTGGGGTTGAGAAAGAGTAAAGTTGTTCACTTAGGTAGTGGAGTTAGAGGTTCGGATCTACGTTTGAATTCCAGCTCACACAAATATAGGCAAGCCTCTTACTTGCCTGAAATTTAGTTTTATCGTTTGCAAATAGGGATGCAATATTTATCTGCTAGGACTGTTGTGAGGGTAGAAAGTGCTCAGGGCAGACCAGACACATGCCAAATATATTGTAGCTGATATTACAGAGCTAAAATCATTTAAAAAACTGTATACCTCTATAAAATTTGCAGGCAAGATTTGGCTTGAATGAATCAATTAAATACAAATTTAAATTTTTACAGGCGGTTATTTGCTTTATAAAATGGATCACCGCAGAACATGGGGAAAATAAAAATTTCTTGGAATATTTAAATGAATGAACATTCATGGGGCACTCAGAAAGCACTTAACACAGTACCTGCATGTAGAAGCACTCACATGTTTGCTATTATTATTGTTCAGATATAAAGCAAATATTTATAGAGCTGAACACATTGGGAACCATTCATAAAAAGTCAGTGAAGTTTAATAAAAAATAGCTGTTCAATTGTGGGATAAAAAGAAAATGTTGAGTTACATTTACCTTAACTATGCATGATAATAGTGTATTCCAAGGATCATAGGAATAAAAGCAACCAAAAAGATCCGTTAGAAAGATCTGCTTCAAGCCGGGCGTGGTGGCACACGCTTGTAATCCCAGCATTTGGGAGGCTGAGATCAGAGGATTCGGGTTCGAGGCCACCCTCAGCTATCTAATGAGGCACTCTGCAACTCAGTGAGACCCTGTTTCAAAATAAAGAATAAAAAATAGGGCTGAGGGTATATCTCGGAGGTAGAATGCCCCTGGGTTCCATCCCCAGTAAAAAAAAAAAAAAAAAAAAAAAGATCTGCTTCTAAAAAAAAAATCTAATTTTATCTTAAAAGATCACGCCAAAGACAGGCCATGACTTAATGTATTTGAAGACCTTCAGAGGCTCCAGTGTTATAATTTCCTTTATTAGTATTCTTCCTCTCAGTAATCTGTCAAGTGTGACTATAGTTTTAGAACTTAATGAATTAAAATAATGACAGTGATGAGATTACATAGTTCCTATAGTCTTCTTCAAATACTTTTTGGAAGCAACTTGTAAGTAAAATAAATGAAAACAAAATGATAAAGGTATGTTATCTACAATCCCTACTTTACTACAGAAAAAAATACAATACTAGATGCCTTGAAATTCAGAGGTGCAAAATAAAGATTCAGAAATGTTTTCTTAACCTTAGATAGCCTTTAATAGTGTAATAATAATAATAATAATAATAATAATAATAATAATAATAGAGCCAGGTGTGGTGGCACATGCCTGTAATCCCAGATTCTCAGAAGGCTAAGTTTGTGGCCAGCCTGGGCAACTTAGTGAGACCCTGGCTCACAATAAAAATAAAAAAGGGCTGGGATGTAGTTCAGAGGTAGAGTACCCCAGGTTCAATCTTTAGTACTCCCCCTGCCACACATATACAGAGTAATGATAGCAGGTATAGATTTATAGCTGAGCGACATGTAATTGACAAACAGGGTCTACTTTATTGTAGTAAGTTTGGATCATACTCAGTAAGATTGCAAAAATCAAGTACTACTTATCAGAAACGTCTCATGACAGTATAGTGCAGAAGCATCCATAGAGGATTGGCCCTCCTCTTCCTCCACCTCACTTATCATGTGCTCCTCATGTAGTGGTCTGTATCTAAGTAGCATCCTTGGCCACAAGTGATTCTACACATTCTCCACTTCATCTTGTGTAGTACTGAAAAATATTCACTATAGAAGGGTAACCAAAGTTATTTTTCAGTGATTATGTTAAAGAACAAGATATGACAAAACAGGGACCAGCAGACTGTATGTAACACAAACCATTGCATGTCCTTATAATTCTAATAATATTACTACCTGTGGCATTTTGGATTGTCAAAGCACTTTTGAAGCTTGACACAAAGATTATAATTACTTTTTTTTTTTTTTTTTTGTGGTGGTGGTACTGGGGATTGGAACCCAGGGGCATTCTACCTCTGAGCTACATCTCAAGCCCTCTTTTATTTTTTTATTTGGAAACAGGGTCTCACTAAGTTGCTGAGGTTGGCCACCAACCTGTGATCCTCTTGTTTCAGCCTCCCAACTACTGAGATTTTAAGTGTGCACCACCACACCACCACGCCCAGCTCTAATTACTTTTCTGGAGTCATTACATAATAATTGCTGACC
Organism: Graphiurus murinus; assembly: GCA_004027655.1. Lineage (NCBI taxonomy): Eukaryota > Metazoa > Chordata > Mammalia > Rodentia > Gliridae > Graphiurus > Graphiurus murinus. The sequence goes on along the minus strand of PVLC010005000.1, from coordinate 8,792 downwards.
TTCAAATTGTATTTTATGAAAGAATTCTATCATGGAAAAAAGCACAGCTGTTTATAAGTTTGATTCTTGATTTGCAGGTCAGATATGAGCTCTTACTTTCTTTTTTTTTTTTTAATACTTTTATTGGTGCATTGTAATTGTACATTATAGTGAGGTTCAGAGTGATCCAATCATACCCGTCCACAGCATCTGTTGTGTTTTCTTTCCTCGTCCTACCCTGCTCTGTCCTCCTTTCTCCTGGTACATGTTAATGAGACCTTCATATCTGCACTGTTTTCTTCATCAAGTCTCCCTCTTCCTCTCCCCACCTTCCTCCCCCAGTTCCCTCCCACTATTCTACTTGTCTCTCTTCTCATTTATCTAACGTCCCTTATGCTTCCTATTTTCTTTCTAGCTTCCTCATATGAGAGAAAGCATACCACCCTTGACTTTCTGAGACGGGCTGATCTCACTTAGCATAACATTCTGTAGTTCCATCCATTTTCCTGCCATTGACATAGTTTTGTTCTTTTTTTATGGCTGAGTAAAATTCGGTTGTGTGTATATATACCACGTTTCCTCCATCCATTCATCTGTTGATGAACACCTGGGTTGGTTCGATAATTTGGCTGTTGTGAATTGTGCTGGTAGAAACACGAGTATGCATGTATCACAATTGTATTCTAACTTTAATTCTTTTGGAAAGCTACTAAGGAAGGGTATAGCTATGTCATACGGTGGTTCCATTCCTAGTCTTTCATGGAACCTCCATACTGATCTTCACAGTGGTTGTACTAATTTACAACCCCACCAACAGTATGTAAGAGTTCCCATTTCCCCGAATCCAGCATTTATTCTTGTTTGTACTCTTGATTACTTCCATTCTAACTGGACTTAGATGGAATCTCAGTGAGAGAGCCTACAAACTGGGCATGGTGGCGCACGCTTGTAATCCCAGTACTTGGGAGGCTGAGACTGGAGGATCTGGGTTTGTGGCCAGCCTCAGCTACTTAGTGAGGCCCTCTGCAACTTAGTGAGACCCTGTTTCAAAATAAAGAATAAAAAATAGGGCTGGGGATGTAGCTCAAAGGTAGAATGCCCCTGGGTTCAATCTCCAGTACCACAAAAAAAAAAAGGGCGGGGGTGTAAGTCAGAGGTAGGATGCTTCTGGGTTCAATCCCCAGTACCAAAAAAGGAGAGAGAGAGAGAGCGGGAGAGGGAGAAGGAGATGGAAAGGGGGAGAGAGAGAGAGAAAGAGAGAGAGAACACGCACGAGTGTGCACAGGACCCTACAGCATGGGAGAAAATCTTTGCCAGCTACTGCTCTGATAGAGGACTAATATCTAAAATGTATAAAGAACTCAAAAAAGTTAACACTGAAAAAACTAAATAACCCATTCCCAAAATGGGCAATTGAGCTGAATAGATATTTCTCAAAAGAAGAAATACAAATGGCCAATAAATAGAGAAAAAAAAATGTTCACCCATCATTAGCCATTGGGGAAATGTAAGTTTGAGTGTCTTTCTAAAGGAGACCCCCCAAGAGTTTTCTTCCATTGCAAATAACTCCTCCCTGACACACCTATCTGAGTGAAGTAGCTTTGATCAACCCCAGTCTGTACCCCTCTTTGGTGCAGGCCCCTCGGGTGCTGTCTGGAGGTCTCATAGACATTTAGGGTACATTTATTAGAAACTCAGGGTACAGGGAAGGCCCTCAGGTGTCAGCTGCTTCAGTTACTGTGAGAGTGGCCGCTACAGAGTATATAGAGGTCTTTTCTGTCTTTATGGAATATATATATACATATATATGTATATATATATTTTAAACATAGGACAGAGTTAAGAACTATAATGTGTTGGAACATTTTTCCCGTTTAAGCAAATACTTAAATATCAAAAATTTCACTTAATTAAATGCACAGGATCATTGAATATGTCTCTGTTTTCATGACTCTCACTTGCTGAGCTATTTGACTAAAAAATAAAGTTGCTAAAAATGATTTGTCACTACCATAAAATCTAGAAATTTCCAGTGGGAAAATGCATTTGGCCTCTCGAGGTCTGTCGGGAGGCGTATCTCGGTGCTTTCAAACCCAGTGGGCTTCGATGTCCTTCAGTTTGAAATGCTCCTTATAATCCAGTCTCCATGGAGTCTCTTGAGTGAGGGTTTTGAACCCAGCAAGTGTGTGTGAACATTTACTTTAGCAGAGCAGCTTTCAACTCACAGGGGGAGCGACGCCTTAAGAAAGGTTAAAAGGAAAACTCTAGCAATTAATACTAATAAACCAGAAAGTTAAAGCCTCTGTAATAAAACACTAGAGCATCTACTTTTTACTGCAGACCCATTCCTTTATTAAGAGTCACCTGTTTGGTAAACATGCCTCTGCCACAGCAGCCACGGGCAAGTAATTAAGTTTAATAGGAGCTACTCTTATTTTGAAGAAGTTCTCTGTTTAAAGCCACAGAGGGGGGAAGTTATTAAATTTAATGGACCCTAAACAAAGGCAGAGCCCTGTGTTAACAATGGAATTCTCGATACTCTTCTCTACTTTATCAACTGGGATTGATCGCATTACTTTTTGCATTCTGTAAGTTAAAATTCATCTTGCTTTTCTAAAAAAAAAAAAAAAAGGCTATCTTCTGATAAGAGCAGATGGCACTTTAATCTTACTTAAACCTCAGTTTACTTTAACTTTTGATTTACTGGTATTGGAGACCAAAGAAGACCTGGTATCCATTCCTGGTAGATCAGTTGGAGATAGTTGGCCCTTTCTACTTAGTTGACTAAGCGTGACTGTTTGACTAACCTCAATGAAGGTAACAAAACTCAGAACGAAACCTACAGATAGGATTTGACTCTTATTTTATACCTGGCGCTTGTCACTTGTTTTGTGTGGATTTACTTTTGACACATGTACGACCACCGACATGTAGGAAAAATATTTAGCAATGAAAGGAATTGTGTTTATGCTGGGATGGCCAACACATGGTTATAAATTTTATCGAAAGATTTGCAGCAATCTCCTTTTCATAAAAATAAACTTAGGAGTATGAACCTCATTTCACCAAAAGTATTAATTTTCTCCTGATACAGTGGCTTCTGTGGTTCCCTGGTATCTGAGGAAAGGGTGGAGACAATTTAAGGAAACCCAAGTTTTAGTTTCAATGTCACTAGAGATTTTTTTGTACTAGTCTAAGGTATGTCAGTTAATTTATTGCATCTCAGTATTCCCTTGTAAGTGAATTACGCAAATTTGCTCCTCTACTTGTGTGTCTCCAGAGATTCTACAAGGAAGAAGATGACATCTGTTCCTTTGTTCTTAGGACTTTTAGTAAAGTTGGTAGTGAAAAAACTGAGTTGCATCATTAGTTTCAAAGGAGTAGGAAAACAATATTATAAATATGTTTCACTTTATTTTTTAGAGCAGTTTTAGGTTTACAGAAAAACTGAGCAGAAAGTATAGATCTTCCATAGTCCCCCCCACCTGCCACTTTCTCTTATTATTTATATTTTGCATTTGCCACCATTGATGGACCAGTAGTGATCCATTGTTAGAAAATTAAGTTTGAAGTATACATTAGGGTTTCCTCACTCTGCTGTGCAACCTATGGGTTTTGACAAATGTATAATGTAAAAAAAAATGTATTTCACCACTATCAAAACATACAGAATAATTTTCCTGCCCTAAAAGTCCCTTGTATGGCACCTATTCCTCTCTCCTCCCAAACCCCAACAATCAGATATCTTTACAGTCTCTATGGTTTTGCCTTTTCGAGAAATGTCATATAGTTGGAATCATACAGTATATAAGTTTTTCAGACTAGTTTCTTTCACTTAGCAATATGCATATACTTGTCCTCCATGTCTTTTTGTGGCTTTTGAAGCATTTCTTCCTACTTCATAGTGTTCTGTCTCGAGGATGCTATCATATTCTAAACACAAGGATGCTGTCTTTGCACTGTGAACACACTTCCCGGCCTCCTTAAGTCAGTGACTTTGCCAGTGACATATCTTGTCGAAAAACATTTCATGCATTTCTTCCTAGGGAAGCACTGTCTCTGCCACAGCACCTGCAGTCACATGGTTTTCCATATCTTTAGTGTGATTTTAATTAAAAATCAATTTCTTAGCTGGGCATGGTGGCACACATCTGTAATCCCAGTACCTGGGAGGCTGAGGTAGGAGGCTTGCAGGTTTGAGAACCAGGCTCAACAATTTAGCAAGGCCCTTAGCAACTTAGTGAGATCCTTTTCAAAACGAAAAATTAAATAGGGCTGAGGGTGTAGCTCAGAGGTAGAATGCCTTTGGGTTTGATCCCCAGTAACCCCTCGCCCCCCAATACACACACACACTTTTTCTTAATTTTGCCCGTAGACAAATTCCCAAACATTCACTTTTAGGTGTTCATTCATATCGACTCAAATACGGAATAGACCTGGTTAAAATAACAATCTACTTCTGTGCTTGCTCAGCCAGCTCCCAGATATCTGACTCACAGGGTGAAGGTTGCCCCCTTTCTGTTACAAATGCCTGCTATCCTGGTATTCCTACAGGCTGCTGTGCTGCTCCCCACTCCTGGGCAGCCCACTTCTCCGCACTGGGGGCAGGGCCCTGTTACTCTTTCTTGGGAATCCCTTTTCCAACCACCACTTTCCTCCCAGGGAATCATTCTCGTATTTATACTCCTCGCCATGGCCTCTCTGGGCTCTGGAAATCTCTCCAATGGACAGTCTTCCTTTGGCACAATAGTTTATGTGCCATTCTCCCTGTAGAGAAGACAGACTTCTCCAGGACAGTGACTCCGTTTTCTTGAATCTTTATAACCCGGTGGAGTTTGGGGCATGTAGTAGGTGCTTAGTCATGTGAATGAAACAAGGATTAATGGGAAAGAAGCTGGAGGGGAAAAGAAGGGGAAGAAGAGAATGTAAGAGAAACAAGAAAAAGAAGCAAAAAGGTTTTGTTCACCTGGAACAACAAAGAAAGGCCAAAATAAGAGAAATGTTTTTTGCTGATAAGGACAGGAAATAGCCCAGTAAGAGTGTGTAGAAGCACTGTATATTTTTATCTCCAAGTCTTTTTGCAATGTGTTTCAGATTTAAGACACGTATCAAGACAGCATCTGTTTCCAGAACTTACAGCTAACAGTTACAGTAGTAATGCCAGAACATACTTTAGGTCTATCTTGAAACTCAGTGATCAAATAGAATTTTGGATTTCTAATTTCGAGTCTGACATTCATTATAGCCATCCAGTCATAAAGTGTCAAAGTCTTTTTTTCTGAGAAAGGATAGAAATTGCATTAGCTGAGCTGTAACCTGAAGGCAGAGCTGTTCCTCAAAAACAAAGCAAAAGATCTAGTTTTGACGATTATTAGTTGTCTTGAAGCCTCACTTCTTCAGGCGGAATTTGTCTTACCCTCCTGTCCCTTTCCTTTTCAACTCATCCTGTATGAAGGGTTTCCCACCTTTACTGTCCTGGGTCAGCACTCTCTGAGAACGCTAGAGTTTGTCAGTGTCCCTCTTAATGCCTGGTACCTATGGCCATGTTCCTCCTGCATTCTCAGCCTCAGCTAGTGGAGGCCCAAATGTCGATCTTGCTGGCCTCTGCTAGTGGAGGCCCAAATGGAGGCCATGTTACATTGTTTTCCCAGATGTGTCCACTTCATTTTTCCCAATTTTAAACTTTTACAGCTGGTTTTGAAAATCTACAAGGTTTTTTTTTTGTTTGTTTGTTTGTTTTTTGTTTTGGTGTGGAGGGGGTTATTGGGAATTGAATACAGGGAATTCTACCTTCAAGTTACATCCCCAGCCTTTTTTTTTTTTTTTTTTTTTTTTCTCAGTACTGGGGATTGGACTCAGGGGCATTCGACCTCCCAGCCCTATTTTTATTCTTTATTTTGAAACAGGGTCTCACTAAGTTGCAGAGTGCCTCACTAGGTAGCTGAGGCTGGCCGCAAACCCGGATCCCCCGGTCTCAGCCTCCCAAATGCTGGGATTACAAGCATGCACCACCACTCCTGGCTCCCAGCCTTTTTTATTTTTATTTTTATTTTTTATTTTGCAGTACTGGGAATTGAACCCAGGGGCATTCTACCTCTGAGCTGCAGCACCAGTACCATTTTTTATTCTTTATTTTGAAACAGGGTCTCACTAAATTGTGGAGGGCCTCACTAAGTAGCTGAGGCTGGCTGCAGACCTGTAATCCTCCTGTCTCAGCCTCCCAAGTACTGAGATTACAAACATGCGCCATCATGCCTAGCTCTTTATTTTCTATTTTGAAACAGGGTCTGGCGTAGTTGCTGAGAGTCTTGCTAAGTTGCTGAGGCTAGCTTTGAACCTGAGATCCTCCTGTCTTAGTTTCCCAAGTACTGGGATTATAGGCACATGTAACTGTGCCTGGCTGCTTTTTTAGACTTTGGTAATGTCATACAAAATATGATTAGCTTCTTGAATTCCTTCCTACATAAGAAGCCTTTCTTGAATTATTTCAAATCATCTCAACAACTATTTAATATATGCTTAAAATGTGCTTAAGCAGGTAAGGAATGAAAAGGACATAAAGATACAGTCTCTGTCTTCAAGAAGATTTCAGTCTTGTTCAGGAAAGAGCAGAAAGCCAGTATGATATGGTTGCATCATGCCAGCTCAGGTAGATGTCAGATGCTGAGAATTTTAGTAAAAGGAGACCTCTTTTGCCCCTCTGCTTTATTAATTCACATCTATAACCAATTTAAAGGTATCTTCTTTGGGAACATTTAAAAAAAAATTCTCTTCTCTTCAGATTATAGTTTAACTCTGGATGGCTTCAATAATTATATTTTCAACTTAAAAAATTTCCTATGTTGGGAGCTTGAGACAGGAGGACCGCAGGTTCAAAGCCAGACTCAGCAACTCAGGGAGGCCCTCAGCAACTTAGACCCTTTTTATTTATTTATTTATTTATTTATTTATTTATTTTTGCGGTACGGGGGATTGAACTCAGGGGCATTCTACCTCTGAGCTATACCCCCAGCCCTATTTTTTATTCTTTATTTATTTATTTTTTCGGTACTGGGGATTGAACTCAGGGGCATTCTACCTCCGAGCTATACCCCCAGCCCTATTTTTTATTCTTTATTTTGAAACCGAGTCTCACTAAGTTGCAGAGTGCCTCACTAGGTAGCTGAGGCTGGCCTCGAACCCGGATCCTCCAGTCTCAGCCTCCCGAATGCTGGGATTACAAGCGTGTGCCACCACGCCCGGCTTATTCTTTATTTTGAAACAGGGTCTCCCTAAGTTTCGGAGTGCCTCACTAGGTAGCTGAGGCTGGCCGCGAACCCGGATCCTCCGGTCTCAGCCTCCCGAATGCTGGGATTACAAGCGTGCGCTACCACGCCCAGCTAGACCCTTTTTAAAAATAAAAAAATTAAAAAAAAAAGGGCTGGGGATGTAGCTCAGAGGTAGAATGTCACTGGGTTCAATCCCCAGTACCACAAACAAACAAACAAACATAAAATCATAAAATAAACCAACAACAACAAAAGACAAAACGTACCTATGTTGTGTGTGGCTTCAGAATGTTTCTTAAGATATGACAAGAATATATAAGATCTTGTCTTTTCCCAGCTAGATCGAAAGTTCTCCAAGGGTGTAGCTTTCTAATCCTTTGCTGTCTCTCCTTAACTCCAGCTAGATTGGAAGCTCCCTTAGGCCAAAAGCCTGGCTTCTAAATCTTTTTCAGTCTCTCTGTAATTCCTAAAATGCAAATGAGGGCACTTTAACTTGAATTATTCCAAGTCATTGGTGGATAGCATTATTACTTGAAATGGGTCAAAGTCATTTCAGACTTCTTTTTTGTTTATTTTCATGTAAAGCAAACATGGGTTGGAATTTAAGAAACTGTCTAGGTAAATCTAGGACCCCATTTCATTGATTAAATTACTATTTTTTATATGTGACTCAAAAAATTAGTGAATTTAATATCCATGAAGTTATGTCAATAAAAATAAAGTACTGCGCAGGTAACATTATTCCTAAATTTTTGAAGGATTTCTTTGTGTGTGTGGGGGGGGAATGTATTGGGGATAGAACCCAGGGGCATTCTGTCTATGAACTACACCCCCAGCCCTATTTTAATTCTTTATTTTGAAACAGGGTCTCACTAAGTTGTGGAGGGCCTCACTAGGTTGCTGAGGCTGGCTGCGAACCTGTGGTCTTGATCTTTCTGTCTCAGCCTCCCAGGTACTGGGATTACAAATCTGTTTGTGTCACCACGCCTGGCTTTGAAAGATTCTTTTAGCAGGAAGATGTCATGTCCTTTCCGCAGAGACCGTGCCCTTAAACGACCAACTTAGAAATATAACTAAGGGTGGTTGACTGAGATAAAAATCAGTGTTGCAGTATCTAAAGTCTACTCCCTCTCCCCAACCAAATTGGTCCCTGTTCCAGCAACCTAGGGTAATTAGTAATAATGCTACAGCTAAAGGAGTAATAATAACAAACATAATGATGGTTATGAACACACTCTACCTTGTGCCAAGAAGAGTTGTGATTCATGAGAAATCAATAATAAACCTACTGATGTGGTCACGGTAAATCCGCAGACAATTAAGAAGAACACTTTCTAAATAAAAACTACAAAGGAAATAAAACCAGACTTTGAAAAGAGGTAAAAGCCTGATAGTAATGCTGTGGTATTTATCATTTAAGAAAACAAACCTATAAGTTTCTTAACTATACCTTAGGAAAGCAATGCATTCTCAGTGTGGCTTAAAGGTACATGGAGATTTGACCTAAAAGATTATAAGAAAGATGGAGTTTTATCCTCTACATAG